>CATIUR010000020.1:452500-715000 GCA_949592205.1 Helichrysum umbraculigerum
ATCATAAAATGATATTTATATATATTAAAAATCATATATGATATTTATATATATTAAAAATCATATATGTTACACTAATATATGTTACACTCAAATCATAAAATGATAATTATATATATTAAAAATCATATATGATATTTATATATAATAAAAATCATATATGTTACACTAATATATGTTACACTCAAATCATAAATATCTATTTAACTTATAGTAAGATAGCCGTATAATATTTTATTTAACGACTATGGGAACATGGTTTATATGAATGTTTACATCACAAACAGATGCTACTTTTGGTTTTACATGTTTCTTTTTAAAAATGGTCTGATGTCTCAATTAATAATCTAAAATATCAGAGTTCTATGCAATAACAGTTCCAAACTAATTGAAATTATGGTCATGTCTGATGGGTTGAGCTGATGGATATATTGTTCCCTTTTATACTTGTAACCCCAACATTTTATTACAAACATAAGGTTTCTTTAAGTTACTTCAGGTTTAATAAACTCATAGAGTTAATAAATCTTACGGACGTGCTTCTGGTTTACATCAACCACATCAATAAAATTCACCGAACTTCAATAAAGACATAGCGTCTAAAGTTGAGCTCAACATATGGAAAACCAACGAGACCTTCTACGCAAATAAAGTTGCTCTTCATAATTTAAAGTTGATACGTACCATATAAACTTTTTTTAAATTTTAATACACGTAACATAATTTTAGGTTACTTTTAATATATTTTCATAATCATAATAGTTAGTTAATCCCAAACAAAACCAAACAGACAAACAAATAAGGAAGGCATAAACGATCTGATAAAATTCATAGTCAAAACAAAACTCAAACATGGCTTCCTAATAGCACAAAATGTATTACCATCCTACCTTCGTAATATCAAACACACATTGCGATAAATTAAACACTAATTAAAGTCTATACACAATGTATTAACCTACCTAGCATCGTAATATCACACAAACATTGCTTAAAAACCGATCAAATTCATGAACAATGCAAAATATACGTTGCACACCAAGTGTTCGACGAAATGCCACAATGAAAATTCGGAGTTAAACCTACTATATTCAAAAACACGCGCTAACTTTAACAAATATTATTCAAAAACATCGTAATACCTGAGAATCATCCATATTCCGGTCAATGGCGTCGCCGGTGAGCCGTGGCAGTCGCGAAAACCGTCGCCGAAGCCGGAATAACGAGCGCACGTGGTAAAACAAACTTAGGGTGGTACGGTTGTGGTACGGAGGTGGTGCGGTGGTCGGGACGGAAGGTGGTACGGTGGTGGTGGTGCGCCGGAGCCTGTGGTGCCGTGATTCGTCCTTTATCCGGCTACAATCGGGAGGTAGAGGTGGGGTTTGGGTCGGTGTGATGGTCCTTTATCCGGCTACAATCGGGACGCGGATCGTAAATCGCAAGATTTGCGATTTACGAGGGTTGTTGGATGGATCGGGGTGTCGTACGGAGGGGGATGAAGAAATGGAGGGTTAGCGCTGAATGAGCCGTGCATCATGATATATGGGCCGATTATTTGGGCGGTGGCAAATCGCAAAAGTGGATCGGTGTGTTTTGCGATCCCGTTCACCATCCCGTTCACAACCCACGGACACGAGCCATCGCAAAAATCCACCCCCGTAGGCAAAAAGCAAATCGCAAATTTTTTTTTGCGATTTGCGATCCAGTGCATCGTTGCTTTTTCCTCGCCCACGTCACCGCGATCGCAAATGGCAAAAACGGGATCGCAAAAGCAAATTTGCTTTTGCGATTTCTAGGGGCATATCGTCACTTTTTTTTCAGCAAGGGCAAATCGATACATTTCGGAAAAAAAAAGGGTATTTTTTTTAATTTCCCCAAATATTAATACATCCGTTTTACCAGTTAGTGCGTGCTAACCCGGATGAGGCTGGTCAAACCTATATGATATCATATACTAATATTCACGCTACTAAGTATTACCAAACTATGCTGATGGAGGGCTTTAAAATGATTAGTGAAAATAACTCATGTAGTAATTGATTTGATGGTACTTGCGTTCATATTGTAAAACAAAACAAGCAATGGATCACACCCCTGAGAAAACATATTTAAAAAGGGGCTATGAGACTCACCTGAGCCTAATGAATTGTTAGCCAACAATTATTGATGATTCACAATGATTTGATGTCGTTACAACGACTGAACCTGCAGGCGTATTACACGCGCAAGATTTAATTGATTAGATGACTCTACGGACCATCTATGCTAGTTGTTCCCTCAACTAGTTATGCCCAAATACTTTGGTTGTTGATTATGTTTGAGTTTTGAAAACATGTACGGCCCGTTGGTGATGGTTTGTCATATTAATCTCAACATTATCATTATGATTTTTGAAGTGTTATACTTAAAAGGAATGTTCCAATGTGTTTTAAAAGTCGTATCGTATAAGCGTTTGAGGTTTACAAGCTTGACATTTAGTATAAAAAGAGTTTGTAACAATTTATTTTCAGGGACACTAGTGGCGACACTTATTAGTTTCTACTGATAGTATAAGTATCTACTGATGATTATAGTAACTACTGATAATTATAAGTTACTGCTGATAGTTATAAGTTACTACTGATAGCTATAAGTTACTGCTGATAGCTATAAGTTACTGTTGATAGCTATAAGTTACTGCTGATAGTTATAAGTTACTACTGATAGTTATAAGTTACTACTGATAGTAATAAGTAACTACTGATAGTTATAAGTTACTACTGATAGTTATAAGTTACTACTGATAGTTATAAGTAACTACTGATAGTTATAAGTTACTGCTGATAGTTATAAGTAACTACTGATAGTTATAAGTTACTGCTGATAGTTATAAGTTACTGCTGATTTTTGGCTCGACGAACCTCTCGTTTTCTACACTTTTTAGTCCAAACCAAGTCTAACCAAAAATCACACATGTTCCCCTATGAATCTAGTGTAAATCTGCACTTTATTGTAATTTTATAAGTTTGTTTACTATTTTTAACAAAAATAAACATGAGACGTGGTCAGATTATGTTCGGAGATGAGTAACATTCAAAGACCAGCTTCTATACTTAAATCCGTACAGATCTGGAAAAAGTGTAAAACACAAAAGTTGTAGCTCTTTTCAATAGGCAACTTTTAAAAAAAAATTGGTTGTCTAACTCATCTTAGAGCTCGAGATATTAACGATTTTGTGAGACTGTTTTTGAGAGACAGAATATGTCATACATACATACTTATGAAAAAACGTTTTTAAGGTTTAGATTTGGACATTATCAAGTTGTATGAACAATATATCATCTATATAAACATAATACACGTATTTTACGAAAGTGTCAGGATTCTTACAATGCTCGTATGGAGAATCCGAAAAGATGGAAACGTAGTTCTCGTTCTCGTGATCGTTTTTGCTTCAATTGTCTTGATGATCCAAGGTGATTTGAGAAGAGATTATAGTGATGATGATGGTGCCGTGAGGTTGGGGAGGAGAAAGAGGGAGAGAGTTTTAGTGAGAGGAAGTAGAGAGATGGAGGTGTATGATTGAATGAGAAGTTTGGTGGGTGTTGTTGGTGGTTTAAAGTCAAGAACAAGATCCATGTTTTATGGATCTTGTTTGGCTGATATTTCCAAGTCAAAAAGGAGGTGAATTTTGTTATATTTTGTCTCAAATAATTGGTATTATATCTGTGTTTGTTTACCCGATTGTTTAAATGTATTTTTGATCGCGTAGACGTTATTTATACGATACGAAATACTTATGAAATATTATCAAAATAATATTTAGAAACAAATGTGTTTATTAAATATATTCATATTATTTAATAATATAGGTTCACCAACGTCCATAAAATGAATCGAAATTTGGCCGATTTAAAGATGCACGATTCAAATTAAATCGCGTAAATGCGTATATTTATAAAATACACGTAATGATACATACAATTAGCCTAACATGGAACTAATTACATGTATTACAAAATGATTAGGCGTAAATTTCCAGCCCTAATTGGTCGGGTGTCACATTCTCCCCTTGTTAAGAGAATTTCGTCTCGAAATTCAGCTTTGAGTTGGCGCGTGAGTGGAGTCTGAAAATAAATGGGGATATTTGGGTCGCATCTGGTCTTTCCGTTCCCAGGTGAATTCCGGACCACGCCGCGAATTCCACCGAACTTTGACGATTGGGATACGACTTTGCTTAAGCTGTTTGACCTCACGGTCCATGATCTCCACTGGTGTTTCGACGAAATGAAGCTTGTCTTCTATTTGAATTTCCTCGAGCGGAATAATGAGTGTCTCGTCGGACAAGCATTTCTTCAGGTTAGAAATGTGAAATGTGGGATGCACGCTACTGAGCTCTGGAGGTAGCTGCAATCGATATGCGACTGGACCAATCCTTTCAAGGATCTCAAAAGGTCCAACGTATCTAGGGTTTAACTTCCCACGTTTGCCGAATCGGATGACACCTTTCCAAGGTGATACTTTGAGCAATACTCGATCCCCAACTTGGAACTCGAGATGCTTGCGTCTCACGTCAGCATAACTCTTCTGACGATCACGTGCGGCCTTCAGCCGTTGTTGGATACCAACGATCTTCTCGGTGGTTTCATGAATGATTTCAGGACCAGTGAGTTGACTGTCTCCAACTTCGGTCCAACAAATAGGCGATCGGCACTTACGACCGTACAGTGCCTCGAACGGTGCAACTCCAATGCTGGTATGATAGCTGTTGTTGTATGAGAATTCACACAATGGCAAGTGATGTTCCCAATTTGCACCGAAATCAATTACGCAGGCGCGTAACATATCTTCCAGTGTTTGAATAGTCCTTTCACTTTGGCCATCGGTTTGTGGATGATAGGCTGTACTCATATCTAAACGAGTACCCAATGACTTTTGCAATGATTGCCAAAAGTTAGATGTGAATCGGCTGTCTCTATCAGAGATAATTGAGATTGGAACGCCGTGTCGTGATACGATCTCCTTCAAGTAGATTCGTGTGAGACGTTCCATTTTGTCGGTTTCCTTCATGGCAAGGAAGTGAGCAGATTTGGTTAGACGATCAACTATTACCCATATAGTATCGCAACCACTTGATGTTTTTGGGAGTTTAGTGATGAAATCCATAGAAATTTGCTCCCATTTCCACTGAGGAATGTCCGGCTGTTGAAGTAAGCCTGTGGGTTTCTGATACTCTGCTTTGACCTTAGAGCATGTGAGGCACTTACTGACATAAATGGCAATCTCTGCTTTCATGTTTGGCCACCAGTATGATCCCTTGATGCCATGATACATCTTGTCAGATCCAGGATGTATAGAACATTTGGACTTGTGAGCTTCATCCATCACCAAGTCTCGAAGATTCCCAAACTTGGGTAACCAGATTCGGTTTGTGAAGTATTTGACCCCATTGGGTTTGGTTTCAAATTGATTCTCCATATTTCGCAAGGCCTCTTCCTTGATGTTTTCAGGTTTCAATGCTTTGAGTTGAGCAGTGAGAATTTGAATGATGAGATCATTATGGATGGTTATGCTAAGGGCTCGGACTCGAAGTGGTTTTGTGCGCTCTTTGCGACTTAGGGCATCGGCAACCACATTTGCTTTGCCCGGATGGTACTTGATCTCGTAGTCATAGTCGGTGAGTAACTCGACCCAGCGACGTTGCCTCATATTGAGATCCTTCTTATCGAATATATGCTGGAGGCTTTTGTGATCGGTGAAGATGGTACATTTTGTGCCATACAGATAGTGTCTCCAGATCTTGAGTGCGAACACTACGGCTCCTAATTCGAGATCATGAGTTGTGTAGTTCTTCTCGTGAACTTTGAGTTGTCGGGAGGCGTAGGCAATAACCTTGTCTCGTTGCATCAACACGCAACCAAGACCTTGGTGTGAGGCATCGCAGTATACCACGAAGTCTTCATTGCCTTCGGGTAATGATAGAATTGGTGCACTGCAAAGCTTTTGCTTTAATAGCTGAAATGCTGACTCTTGTTTATCAGTCCAATCGAACTTCTTTTCCTTCTGAGTCAGTATTGTGAGAGGTTGAGCTATTTTGGAGAAATTCTCAATGAAGCGCCGATAATAACCTGCCAGTCCTAAGAATTGGCGTACTTCGGTCGGCGTCGTCGGTGCTTGCCAGCACTTGATAGCCTCAATCTTTGATGGATCTACGTGAATTCCTTGACTATCAATCACATGACCAAGGAACTGAACGGTTTTCATCCAGAACTCACACTTGGAGAATTTAGCATATAACTCTTCGTGTCTAAGAAGCTCTAGAATGACTTTGAGATGCTGCGCGTGCTCTTGCTCATTGCGCGAGTAAATAAGAATGTCATCGATGAAAACAATGACAAACTTGTCGAGATATGGTTTGCACACTCGGTTCATAAGATCCATGAATACTGCCGGTGCGTTAGTCAAACCAAAGGCCATAACCTGAAATTCGTAATGACCATAGCGAGTTCGGAAGGCAGTCTTTGGGATGTCGATGTCACGAACTCGTAACTGATGATAACCTGATCTTAGATCTATCTTCGAATAGAAACTTGACCCTTGAAGTTGGTCGAATAGGTCATCTATACGAGGAAGTGGGTAACGGTTCTTGACGGTCAATTTGTTCAACTCTCTATAGTCGATACACAATCTGAATGAACCGTCTTTCTTTTTCACAAACAGAACCGGAGCTCCCCATGGTGAAGAACTCGGTCTAATGAATCCCTTATCCAGGAGTTCCTGCAACTGAGTAGACAACTCCTGAAGTTCTGAAGGGGCTAAACGATATGGTGCTCGTGCAACAGGTGCTGCCCCCGGCACGAGATCGATCGAGAACTCAACTTGTCTCGGTGGTGGAAGGCCAGGTAAGTCTTCGGGAAAGACTTCTGAATAATCTTTAACAATGGGCACATCCTCAAGTCGTTTCTCTTCCGACTTTTTCTCCAAGACATGTGCGAGGATCGCCTGGTACCCTTTCCTAAGATACTTGCGAGTTTTCATGCAGGATATGATATTCAGTCTCGTCATACCGGTCTCCCCTTGTATGATTAGAGTACTACCGGTGACAAGAGGTATACGGACGATTTTGTCGTAGCAGACAATTTCAGCTCGGTGCTTGGATAACCAATCCATTCCAATAATGACGTCGAAACTTCCAATTTCAACGGGTATAAGGTCAATAGAGAAGATTTCATCAGATAGATTTAAAGTGCAATTTGGTATTACACTGTCAGCCTCAATTAACTTGCCATTAGCTAATTCTACAATGTACTTAGTATCTAAGGCAATAGGGGCAATGTTAAGCAATTTACTAAACTCATCAGATATGAAGCTCCTATCAGCACCAGAATCAAATAGAACAGAAGCAGTAAAATTATTGAGAAGAAACATACCCGAGACCACATTCGGGTCTTGACGGGCCTCTCCTGAGTTCAGAACGAAAGCTCTTCCCTTTGCAGTGTTGTTACCCTTGTTCTTCAGCTTTGGGCACTCATTCCTAAAGTGTCCAGTATCTCCACACTCATAGCAGGACTTTGGTTGGCTGGTGGTGGTGTTGGTGTTGACGGTGGTAGACCTACAGTCTTTGGTCAAATGTCCATACCTTTGACATTTTCCACAAGGTGTGCTGCAAGGACCATCATGATGATGGTGGCACTTTGAACAGTAGGGCTTATTTCCAGTGTAGCCCTTGTTGGAACCAGAACCAGTGTTGGTGGTCTTATCAGACTCAGACCTCTTGAATGATGATTGGTTTTGAGTGGTGTTCCCAGACCACTTTCTCTTGTTGTTACCAGAAGATGGAGCAGGTGTCTCACGGCTGACAACCATGGCCATGAGTTCATGGGCAATTCCGATAGCTCTATCAAGGGTGGTTGGTTGAGCTGAGGCGACATTCCCCTGGATATTCTCCGGGAGGCCTCGAATGTACTTCTTGATACTTTTTCCTTCCGTATCAACCAGACCTGGACACAACAGAGCAAATTGCTGGAACTTGGTGGTGTACCCAGCAATATCGTTCCCTTGTACCTCCAGATGCCAGAACTTCACTTCCAGTCGGTGTAGTTCTTCCTCGCGACAATACTTCTCCCTTAGCTTTTTCTTCAATTCAGGCCAAAGAAGTCGGTTTGCGATCTCGACGCCAATAGAGTTTGCGTGGGTGTTCCACCACGTTAGTGCACCTTCTTGAAAGGTGTAAGCAGCAAACTTGACCTTACTATCTTCAGCACAGTTACAGAGACTGAAGACAGATTCCATTCTTTCAATCCATCGGATTAATCCAATAGCACCTTCCGTGCCCTTAAAGTAGAGTGGCTTGCAGCTGAGAAAGTCCTTGTAGGAACAAGGTTTGATAATAGGAGTAGAAGTGGTATTGACTGTCTCAGTACTCCTTTGAGCGTCTCGAGCAGCCATGGCTTCGGCTACAGCTCGGGTAACCGCAGCATTGAGTTCAGCTTGACTGAAATCTTTTCTCTTTGGCGGCATGATTCTGACAAAAGCAAAGAGAGTGGATGAGTTGTTTGCACCAAAACATGATACATCACATATGCATATATATATTTATGGGGTAATATACAATGACACAAGTGATAATCACATTTGACAAACAACAGAGTTGCATACTAGATGCGAGTTTGCGAGTAGGTGGGGTATGGTTTTACGTATGGAGCCTATAGTCCTTCAAACAATAAGTTCCATTTGTGATTCAAAGGAAATAAAATGATGGAGGAAATACAAAATGATATACTCCTCGCGAGCATACGATGGTACAGCGGAATTGTGTTGTGAGATGTTATGTGTGTATAAAAGGGATAGACGAAAGTAATTTATACTTGTCGTCTTTGGTAGTGAGAGTGCTAACGAGTGTATTATCGTGTGTGATCTATATATATTCAATATATATAATAGCTTAGAAGATAATACGCGAGTGGGGCTTAATCATATATCTTCAATATATAATAGCCTATAAGGTAGCACATAAATGAGGCCTATGTATGTATATACGCCTATATCACATAATAGCCTAATGTGTGTCTAACACTAATCAAGTATTAGTCACGGTTTCTCTCGTGGTCAGAATCAACTAATGCATTCCTGTTCAACATAACCCCTTTCAGATTTCACATCGTATTCATTTAATTGTACATAGTTAGCTAAGCTATGTTAAATTAAACTCATATGGTGTAATCACTGAACCAGTTATATCTAATAAGAAATAATGCCTAACGGTCATAGTCTAGGCCCACTAAATGCAACCTAGTTCACTATAACCTTAGGCTCTGATACCAATCTGTCGCACCCCCAAATTATGATGCGGAAGCGGGTCGGTTCGGGGCGCGACTAATCAATAACAAAACACATAAAAATTACATAATGAACGACCACTACATGCGTCGTTTGATAAAATACATTAATGTAATAGAAATTACATAATTGTTTTCCAAAAGGTGAGTTCGCATAAGATACTTGAGAGATTCCAATACATATCTAATTTGTACAAAATATAGAAATGCAGTTAAATCTCTTGATGATATTATTTGCATGCGACTCGAGCTACAGTATCCTGATGGGCAGTCCAACCTACTGCTGAGTACATGTGATACATGCTAAAATGGGTCAGCGAAAACGCTGGTGAGCTCACAGGTTTGTATGTCAACACATATTTGTATGAACCGCAAGATTTAATGATAATTGAATTTAAAATGCAATTAAGCAAAATAAAAGTTTTACAGCCATGAGCACATAGTCTGAGCTTAACACGAGATGTCAGGTCCACATTTAAGGTATCCTGATCGAGTTGCCTCCTACGAGTGCCTAATCAACACTCGTCTACACAAATATTAATACATCCGTTTTACCAGTTAGTGCGTGCTAACCCGGATGAGGCTGGTCAAACCTATATGATATCATATACTAATATTCACGCTACTAAGTATTACCAAACTATGCTGATGGAGGGCTTTAAAATGATTAGTGAAAATAACTCATGTAGTAATTGATTTGATGGTACTTGCGTTCATATTGTAAAACAAAACAAGCAATGGATCACACCCCTGAGAAAACATATTTAAAAAGGGGCTATGAGACTCACCTGAGCCTAATGAATTGTTAGCCAACAATTATTGATGATTCACAATGATTTGATGTCGTTACAACGACTGAACCTGCAGGCGTATTACACGCGCAAGATTTAATTGATTAGATGACTCTACGGACCATCTATGCTAGTTGTTCCCTCAACTAGTTATGCCCAAATACTTTGGTTGTTGATTATGTTTGAGTTTTGAAAACATGTACGGCCCGTTGGTGATGGTTTGTCATATTAATCTCAACATTATCATTATGATTTTTGAAGTGTTATACTTAAAAGGAATGTTCCAATGTGTTTTAAAAGTCGTATCGTATAAGCGTTTGAGGTTTACAAGCTTGACATTTAGTATAAAAAGAGTTTGTAACAATTTATTTTCAGGGACACTAGTGGCGACACTTATTAGTTTCTACTGATAGTATAAGTATCTACTGATGATTATAGTAACTACTGATAATTATAAGTTACTGCTGATAGTTATAAGTTACTACTGATAGCTATAAGTTACTGCTGATAGCTATAAGTTACTGTTGATAGCTATAAGTTACTGCTGATAGTTATAAGTTACTACTGATAGTTATAAGTTACTACTGATAGTAATAAGTAACTACTAATAGTTATAAGTTACTACTGATAGTTATAAGTTACTACTGATAGTTATAAGTAACTACTGATAGTTATAAGTTACTGCTGATAGTTATAAGTTACTGCTGATTTTTGGCTCGACGAACCTCTCGTTTTCTACACTTTTTAGACCAAACCAAGTCTAACCAAAAATCACACATGTTCCCCTATGAGTCTAGTGTAAATCTGCACTTTATTGTAATTTTATAAGTTTGTTTACTATTTTTAACAAAAATAAACATGAGACGTGGTCAGATTATGTTCGGAGATGAGTAACATTCAAAGACCAGCTTCTATACTTAAATCCGTACAGATCTGGAAAAAGTGTAAAACTCGAAAGTTGTAGCTCTTTTCAATACGCAACTTTTAAAAAAAAATTGGTTGTCTAACTCATCTTAGAGCTCGAGATATTAACGATTTTGTGGGACTGTTTTTGAGAGACAGAATCTGTCATACATACATACTTATGAAAAAACATTTTTAAGGTTTAGATTTGGACATTATCAAGTTGTATGAACAATATATCATCTATATAAACATAATACAAGTATTTTACGAAAGTGTCAGGATTCTTACAATGCTCGTATGGAGAATCCGAAAAGATGGAAACGTAGTTCTCGTTCTCGTGATCGTTTTTGCTTCAATTGTCTTGATGATCCAAGGTGATTTGAGAAGAGATTATAGTAATGATGATGGTGCCGTGAGGTTGGGGAGGAGAAAGAGGGAGAGAGTTTTAGTGAGAGGAAGTAGAGAGATGGAGGTGTATGATTGAATGAGAAGTTTGGTGGGTGTTGTTGGTGGTTTAAAGTCAAGAACAAGATCCATGTTTTATGAATCTTGTTTGGCTGATATTTCCAAGTCAAAAAGGAGGTGAATTTTGTTATATTTTGTCTCAAATAATTGGTATTATATCTGTGTTTGTTTACTCGATCGTTTAAATGTATTTTTGGTCGTGTAGACGTTATTTATACGATACGAAATACTTATGAAATATTATCAAAATAATATTTAGAAACAAATGTGTTTATTAAATATATTCATATTATTTAATAATATAGGTTCACCAACGTCCATAAAATGAATCGGAATTTGGCCGATTTAAAGATGCACGATTCAAATTAAATCGCGTAAATGCGTATATTTATAAAATACACGTAATGATACATACAATTAGCCTAACATGGAACTAATTACATGTATTACAAAATGATTAGGCGTAAATTTCCAGCCCTAATTGGTCGGGTGTCACAGATGCCGCCGTGGCGATCCGCCCCGAGCTTCCGCGATGCCGCCGTGGCGATCCGCCCCCGGGTTCCGCGATGCGGCGGGGTCCCGCCCCCGGGTTCCGTCCCGCCGTCGGGTTCCGTTCCGCCCCGGGTTCCGCGATGCCGCCGTGGCGATCCGCCCCGAGCTTCCGCGATGCCGCCATGGCAATCCGCCCCCGGGTTCCGCGATGCCTCCGCGGCGATCCGCCCCGAGATTCCGCGATGCAGCCGTGGCAATCCGGCCCGAGGTTCCGCGATGCCGCCGTGGCGATCCGCCCCCGGGTTCCACGATGCCGCGGGGTTCCGCCCCCGGGTTCCGCGATGCCTCCGTGGCGATCCGCCCCGAGATTCCGCGATGCAGCCGTGGCGATCCACCACGAGACTCCGCGATGCCGCGGGGTTCCGCCCCCGTGTTCCGCGGTGCCGCCGTCTAATTCCGCTCCCTGGTTCCGCGATGCCGTCGGGTACCGCGGTGTAGCCAAGCACTTCAGCTTAGTAACTGCGCTCAAGTCTTCAGCTATGAACTCTGAGCTCTCACCTCTTCAATGAGTGAGCTCATCTCATCAGCCATGAGCCCTCAGCTCATCTCTTCAGTGAGTAAGCTCATCTCTTTAGTGAGTAAGCTCACCTCTTCAATGAATAAGATCATCTCTTCAACTATGAGCTCTCAGCTCTCATTGAAGTGAGCTCATCTCATCGGGTCTGAGCCCTCAGCTCACCTCTTAAGCTACGAGCTCTCGGCTCATGACTTCAGCAACGAGCTCTCAGCTCTCACCTCATAAGATATGAGCTCCTATATTCAATAAGTGAGTTTTCGAGCCTATCTCTTCAAATTATTTTTCTGTAAGGACGTGTTTCCCTTGCAATGAGCGCCTGCAAACCGTAAACCCTCTAAGAAGGTCGGTTGGGCCTATAAATACATAATAATCCACTTTTTCCGCAAGGAGGCTTGCAATGAGCGGCTGAAACCGTAAAACCTTTATACAGGTCGGCTAACCCGTAAAAAGTAATCACTTGATTCCACAAGGACGTATTCTCCTTGTGACGAACGGCTACACACCATAAAACCTTTAAACAAGGTCGGTTAGGCCCATATAAACAACCGTACAACAGTGATATTGACTTTTAAGCTCGGAGGGAACCGATCCACCCTCCGCGAAACATCGAGGGAACTGATCCACCTTCGAGGCTTTAGCTTAACCAAAAAAGTTTATTTATATGCTTTTACGTAAGTTCATAAAGACAAGTGAGAAATTAAAACCGCCATCGGCGTCGTCGCACCGCGCACTGGCATATGATTTTCACGCAATCAGCTAAGCCCAAGAGCGCGCTGCGAGCCTGCCCCCGTAAGGGAATGCCTTCTAGCTTCCCGCTGGCAGAGGTCCACCAAATTATCATTTGGAAGTGACCGGAATATTGGTCGAGCCGAGGTGAACCTCCGCCACACACCAACTCATAATGTAGTCTAGAAATCTACAATCGTCATGACTTAAAACAAAACAAATTCGGTCCGAATAAACTGTAAGACCTGATTCTAGCTGAAACTGACGTTAACAGGCATGAATAAATATCGTTGTGTTGCATGGATAAGCCCTTATCACAGCAGAGTGCTGATGTAAGGCAATATGACACGACACAATGACAAGTTCAATATGTTGACAAAGTTATCATACTGAACTGGGGGGAGTGTTGATGTACTATCCATCATCCCTTCAGAATTGCTTTGCGAGGAATATCTCTTGCGTTTCTTTTGACAAACTACATTGCAAGTACGTTAGCTAACCGTTTGCAACTCCTTTTGGCATATCTCCATGTCAAGGAAAACGATCGCTGCTCATCTCGACAGCTTTGTCTTATTTGAAGCTTCACTAAGCTTTACTCGGGGCTCCCCTCATTTAGAGCTCACCCCATCTCATCAGCTCGCTCTGAGCTCCGCTTGTGTGAGCAGCTTGTCCTGGAGCCATACTCGGACTCTGCTCGTTTAAGAGCTTAGCTCGTCTTCGTGATGTATCTTAAGCCATGCCTTGGCTCTGCTTATTTAGAGCTCATGGCTCACCATACCAACTTGATTGGGGAGTTCCGCTTAGTCTTTTGCAGCTCGATTGTTTTGTAAGCCCATCACCGTTACGGTTGGCACCTTTGTCGAGATATAGGCAACGACAGGCTTATTAAATAAGTTCAACATGACATGTATGAACATATCATACCGAACTTGGGGGACTTGATAGTGTACCCACTACTTTGGGCTTTCACATGGCTTGGCCCATGGGCCCTTCTTATTGAGCCACCCCTTCCCATATATAAAGGTACAAACCCTAGACATCTCACAATCTCTCACACAATTACACACACAATGTGTGCAGCCTCCATAGGCTCTCCTCATCTCCAAACCCCATCTCCTTAGATAGGTACTAAATCATCCTTTACCACCCTCGATGAGAATTATCTCGATCCGGATTACGACATTAGTGCAGTGTAAGGAGGTGATTCCCCCCATCCGCACTCAAGCCGAAATGTGCTTGAACAGTTTTATATCTTTATACCAGTTTTGCTAAATATCTCTTATTTGCGTATTTGTGGAACTTGTTTTGATTAAGAATTTGTTTTAGTATTCTGAACATATCTAGTTTGTTAACAGAGGGTTTCAACATACTTGACAAATCCACTAAGTAATTTACTTGGCAATTTGGTATATGCTGGTTTGCAGCACCTAAGAATATGATAAAATATTTATTGCTTTTAATTGGGTACACATTTGCAAAATCAATTTATATATACATGTGTTTCAAGTGCACTTTGTGAGGAAAACTGATATATCTATACCTGTTATATCTATATTTACTTATAAAGCATTTTATCATTCATTTTTTTGAGACTCAATTTTAATTAGTTGTGTAATTCTAACTATTTCAGTACATTTAACAATATATTTAATCACAGTTCATCTTTAAACTTCATTTTTCAACACTTTACATGAGTTAAAGAGGCATATTACACTACAAAATAAGTGACATATAGTGACTGACACTTTTAATTACTGTAATAAGTAAAAGTCATTATAGGTGATTTTTACACTTAAAAAAGTCAAAACAGCCTAGTCCGTACTATATTTTGTAAATATATACGGAGTAATATACTCGTATAATTTTCGGCTGCCCCTTCTAAATATACGGACGAGCATAAATAAAGAGATGCATGTGCGTCCCACATGATAATTACATTTGGGAGAAATCACTTGAACCCTAACCTCAAACAATTCTCTCGAGCGATTTAGGGTTTCTTATCGTCTTCATCTCTGTTCGTGGACGGTTGCTGGTTCCGACCTCGTTGTCACTGCTGGAGGTACGCATTGGCGATCAATTTTGAAGGAAGCGATGCAATTTATAGTTTCGTCTTTCGAAGAAATACGACGATAAATTGAAGTCACTTTCGCCGGTGACGGAGTTACGCAAATAGACGCCGGTGATGGAGTTACAGAAACATTCGTCGGAGACGGTGTCGGATGTAGGCATTTAGGTAAAAGCCGAAAAGGTTCTACGGTAGTTGTTGCTGCTTCTCCGTGTACGATTTAGTCAAAAAGCCGTGACGGTTCGTTATTCTCATTCAATGTTTTTCATATGGAGAGTGTTCTATCTGGTTATTGGATATTATCACTTTTAGTTGATCGCTCAATAGCTTGATGGCTCTGCTGCCTCTTTTGATTACTAAAAAAGTAAGAATTAGGTTTATTTGATTGCTTATGTTTCTAAAGTTACAGATGTGTGTTAAATATTGTAATCAATTTGAGACATGTTTACTTACAAGTTTCAATTTCCACAGATTTGTTTATTATGAAAAAGGTGTTATGTTAAATCAGAGTGTACGAATCTATGAAGTTTGTAGTGAGGTCATATTAATTATTATAAGCTCGCAAATGATTATTGAGGTTATTTTTTGTCTGGTTAAAATGCATATGTTATCCCTTATAATGTTGTATCCCACCTGTTTGATGAAAGTTCCCAATGAAGAAAGCACAAATACAATGTTTCACTTGCCTTAAACTATCTATGCCATTCAAAATGATGAAGTTTTTGGTCCTAGTTGTATTAGGGGCATGTGTTTTCATGTTGTATGATAACATTGGAGTTTTCTATCTTACTTGTTGAATCTTGATGCATGGAATGTATGGCCACAAATATTCCTTTGCAAAATATGTGTCATCCTTACAATTTTAATTAGAATTTGCATGGTTGAAGATTTGTATATTGACTTTGTTTACTTCATGTGATCTAGTTAGGTCATCCCCTCGAGAGTTGAACCTCATTCTTATCTGGCTTCATGGCACGAAATTGTTGCTGCGCAAATACCTAAGACGTTAATTTGGTAAGTCCAACTTTACTTACTTTAATTGTAAGTATCTTTTTTTTTTCCTACTAATTTATCTTCTCCTTACGCAGTTAGATGCAACCTTTTCTGAAACAGGGTACACATTTCTTTCAGTTAAAAATAATGTTAGAAGGTATTACAAATCATGATCTTTACTTTGTATTAACTTTTAATATTAGA
The DNA here is from genome assembly GCA_949592205.1 of Helichrysum umbraculigerum. Lineage (NCBI taxonomy): Eukaryota > Viridiplantae > Streptophyta > Magnoliopsida > Asterales > Asteraceae > Helichrysum > Helichrysum umbraculigerum. The sequence goes on from CATIUR010000020.1 coordinate 469,037, forward strand.
CATCATTAATCTCATTTCATTATTATTGTCCACTTGTGCTCTTTTGATTTTTCAAATGTTCAATTAGAAAATTTGATATGGTTTTATAAAGTATACATTGTAAATGTTTTCTGATTTATGCAGATCAGCATGTACCAAAGTCGGGAAACACATCTTGACCTCATGTCTTAGTGCATATTCAAGAATCGTTAATTCTTATTACTTTATATATCAATTACTGATCACCTTTTCTGTAGGTTTTTAGTAATAATAATCAACTTTTCTTTTTCTAATGTAGCCAAGGAAGGACAGAAGTTCATCGTCACCTCTCCTCTGCTCGTTAGCAGGTGTTGTTTGCAACCTTTTTGTCACTACTAGAGGTAAGTCATTTGCAATTGAAGAGGTAAGTTTTAACTATGATCAACAAGGTTGTTTATCAAACAACTATGTAATTCTTGTTTATCCTCCATGCCTAGAGTTTAGGCATATTTGTCTTCAACTTAAGTGGCACAAATGGAATGTTATCGAGTTGTTACGTAAATCACTTGGTAAGTTTGTAGTTCCTTTTCTCATTATAAAGGTATATCTGTTTATAGGAAAGAGGGTTAAAATTCCACTATCTAATCCACTGTTATTTTTGTTTATGTAGTTCGATATCTTCATACCAAGTAACCGAAAAAGTTTCACTTGTTCTTGGCGAATTGATTGTAATTTCAATTTGAACTTGAACAGGTTATATGGCATCAGGGTTTGATTTTTTTCCTTCTACTAGTGATACACCATGTGATAGTGAGGTCTAGATATTTGATCATATTTTCCATCTATTGTGTCTTTCAGGCAATCAACCAAAGTAGTTGAAAGTTGAAACTGTGTTGTCTTTTAACAAGGTAAGTTATTCAAATTTTTGTACTCAAGTATTACGAATAATAAGTGAAAGTATAATAATTAATCTGGTATTGTACCTTTAAATTTTGTGGTTTCTGGTTTTCAGGTGTTATCAACCACTGATGGAAGCTGGAAGCTGTTATATTGCATTTTAGTGTTAGCATACATTTTGTTATCTTTTATTATAGGGATATAGGGATTAGCAGTTAGAAATACTGTATAGTATGTATGCATGTATGTATGTATCTTGCAACACATTTTGTATTTGTATTGAGAAATAAAATTACCTTTTTGTTTAATTTGTGATCTTTGATTAGCTGAATACAATCAGTAATAAATTAAATGAAAAAATAAATGTAAAATTATAATTAAATCAATTAATCAAAGCTTTTAGTGACTGAATATTCAGTCAGTGGTGAACATATATCATCTGGATTCAAGACCCTTTTCGTGACTGTAATTACAGTGAGTACATGTTTTAGACTTACTGTGACTGAAAATATGTGTAAGAGTAGACATTTAGCGATGGCGGTACTAGTGACACTTATTTTTTCAGAAGGAGAAGACCAGAGCAGATTTAGTGACTGTTTTTGGAAATTTACAGACACTTTTATTCAGTCACTGAATGTCATTTATCTTGTAGTGTTACCATTACCAATTCATCTTCATAGCTAATCCATGGGAACATAAGAAAATTGATACATACTATCATGATTCACTATTGTTTATGAATTTTCAATTTACGTTTCATTTGCGTAGGAATTTTGCTAGTTATAAATGATTTATCTAGTCATTACAGCGAGACTTAAATTTTGAAGGTTCAGTCAAAATTTTCGTAAGATGGTGTGTGATCGAACGAAAATCATATTGTATGAAATTTACACTTAATATGATATAAAAAATGTGAACATTTTAGCCTCTTTTATGGAGTACATGTCTACATGGCAAGGGGACTTTTCTATAAGTTGCAGGCCCTGTGATTCTACTTTGTCCTATAATTATAGTCATTTGAAGTTGGTATGTGTTTCGACTAACTTTTCTATTTTTATCGGTATAAAATTCCATGGGAAAGACCATGTAGAACCTTTACATTTATAATAATTTTTGGCATGTTTAAAATTTAACAAGCAACACCTCTGATGGCTCTAGTACATTGAAGTTGAAACCTCCAAACTTTTCACTTTTCAAATACTCTTGGACAAGTATCATGTCCAATTCCAGCATCTCTATTACGTGTAAGACGATTTTCAAAGTTTTTGCAGATTTAAAAGAGGGCTTGAAGTTACATGTGGGGATTTTAAACTTTTCGGAAAAATCAAATCCCGAGTACTATCACCTCATACAACATATGAAAGTTATCTTGTCTACAAATTACCTGGAGGTGAGAAAAAATTTGAGGCTCCTGTGAGAGTGATGGAGTATGAAAGATTGGATTCTGATGTTCAAGATCCTGATTCGGAGTCTGATTTTTGGTATATATACTTCGCTAGTCCTCAAACCCCAGTTATTGTTGATGGAAAAGTAGATCAAAATGCTCGCAACCCATTAAATAGACCCGATCTGAAAGGCATTCCACGACTGAGAAATGATGGTTGGATGGAAGTACAACTATGGGAATTTCAAACGGCTTCCACTAAAATGATCCCTATGCATCTTCGCTTGACCGGTGGACTTGTCATGAACCTTGACGGGGTTATCATACAAGGCATAGAGTTTAGACCTGTAAATTAGTGAGCACATTAGAAGTTTCGATCTTTTTTGTTTCTTGGCCTCTATGTCTCCTCTTTGGTCTCTATATTATCTCTAGCTAATTAAGTAGATCGAGCTTATATTAGTAGACCAACATTTCAACTCTATTCGAATAATGATGACTCAAGATGGTGTTAAATGCAATGGAATTGAACATGCTGCATATATGCCAAGGTGATAGAAAAATAAATGAGGAAAAAGGAATTGAAGCAATACTTTTAAGTATAAGATTCTTGCATACCATCCAAATTGATAAATCCACTAAATGTATGCATTAATCGGTTGTACTGTACAATCTGTTAATGTATACATTATCAATTTGAACGGTGGAAATATCACCACCCTTTAACTTAGGTGGCATAGAATAGGAAGATTAATGATGACCGATGGTATAGTAGCAATTTATAGCAACACCCTCAAGTTAAACAAACGAATGGTAAACTAACGATTTTTGTTTTAACTTTAAGGAAAATGCTAACTATATCACTAAAAGCAATAGTTAAGCCTAACATATTAAAATTAATTCCATTTTTATAATTTAAAATTATTATGAATAAACACTTTTATTAAATTTAATTAAGAAACTTCAAAATTAAAAAGAATATTTATACTTTATAATTAACTAGTTTTAAGACCCGTGAAAACACGGGTTTGTTAAATGATCAAAATTATACGATTATTCAATATTATTTTTTAAGTAAAATAAAGTTAGATGTAACTCGTATGTATTAACCGCTCAATGCCGACGTGTTGTCTCTTATTCTTTCAATTCTTGGTAGAACGTAAGTCGTCCAATACCAACATATAATGAGCATTTATGCGGGTTTAATGAGCATTTAGTGAATATTTAGAGTTCGGAATGAATATCTGAATAATGAGTTCCATTCGAAGAACTGAAAAAAAGAGAGTAGAGAATAACTATTAAATCTACAGTAAGCTGAATATGTAAGATTGCTATAAGCACTAAAATGATAAAAGCATGTATGTAACAAATTTCATTCAGTAAGAAGGCTAGTCATACACTACGATTCATTTACTGCTAAACCATGGCATATTATGATCCCCTATCCATAATGATTTCCAATTATATAAATCGTAAATACATCAACTACAAAATGTCTTTGAAACTCTTATTATCAATGCCAGTAACATATACAAAGATGAAGGCGTATTGCATAAACAAACTATTATTTTCTTCTTAACCACTCTTAAGTTATATGGTAATCCAATTGCAGCATCTACAATAGTTCAAGTACATGATCAGATTGTTATATGAGCATATTGTTATAAATGCAGCATCTACAAAGAAGAACGCACTAAAGTGAAAAGTAGAGCAGCTAGCATCAACTCCGCGAGCTCTGCAATAACTGTAACATTTGAAGTAACAGAAAGACCTGGACACCCACAACCTTAAACATCGATACCTCCAGAAAGACATCCAAACACTTAAAAATATATAAAAATACCTTTATAGTTCCACCTTCTACATGTAATGAAAAAAAATAGTAATGAAATTATTGAAGCTCGGTTTATACTAACCATTCACTTTTTTATAAAGCCATCATGTAAGGCACATAGCTACCTTTGATCATTTCGAGTCAGTTTTTGGTAATGCCTCTAACATCAGCACCATTAGCAGTAGTGCCAACCGTATCACCACAGATCTAGCAAACGTGACCACCTACATTCTTCATAGAGGAAATAGAGGTAGTTGTGGGATCAAATATAAGAAAGTTTCAAAAATACAAATCAAAAAGTATTAGTAGTTGCTTAATCAAAGTAGTGCTTATATATATATTTTCTTTAAGGATATCAATTTGAGAAGAATAAACGAACATAAGGATAAATGCCTTGGAGGTGGACTAATCAACATGGATACATTTTGTAACATCCTCTCCAGTAGTCTGGTAATTTCTATTATTATTATCGATTATGTAATTGTTTTGTAAATTACTTAATATTATTGCTTCATTGTGAAACTTAGATAAATAAGTCCCAGGACTTATTGTGATTAGTAAAATATTGTTTGTTTTAATCTACTATAGTTGACGGTAAAATAAAGTAAGTTCCTCGCAATTGGTATTTAAGTTCCAGGCAATAGATTTAAGACGGCTATAAAATACCCATTATTGAAGTCGATTTAAAAGGAGAGCCGACATCCTTTTATTCCAACTTTCCCAAACTTTGAAAGTTATTTCCATTACTTGAAATCAAAGAAACTTTACAAATTGAAAACCTAAACAAGATTAGTTGAATTGAAGCTGTGATTATTGCAAATATCTTTATCTTCTTCTTGCTATCATCATCTTGATCATCATAGTGTAAGTATCCTTAATTTTATGAACTCAAGCTTTGGTTAGGTCAAGAATGAAAGTGATTAATTGATTAATACTTGAGTGATGAATAATGATTAATGATGCTATAGGATGATTATGAACTGATTATCTAGCTTGAATGATTGAAACCATGTTTCTTGATTTAGGATTTGAAGTTCCAAATGGGTTAAATGAATTCTTTGGATTTTGACATGAAAATGGAATTACTTGATGTTATGTGATGATATTTGAGGTACTTTAGTGTCAGAAAGCTTGTAACACTCACTTGATAACTGAATTGTGGCGTTTGTGAGATTGATTTTGGCCTAAGTTCGTGCAGATAGGTTGCAGGTCGTTTTCCACTTGATTGCGCGATCCCAACTTTTAATTCTGGATCGTGTAAGCTAGTTAAAATTCGTCACAACTGAAATTGGTCATGGTTACGCGATCCCACCATGAATTTCTGGATCGCGTAAGCTAATGCAAATTGGTTACAGAATATTTTGAACTGTGTTACGCGATCTGTAACACCCGCCAAATTAGGACTAGTAATTAGTGCCTAATTCTCTGTCAACGCATGTAATTAGTTACATGTTAGGCTAATTGATGTATTGAAATATATATTGATGAATATATACGATTATGCGATTTGATTAAATCGTACATTTTCTTTTAAATCGAATGATGCTCGATTCAATTAAATACGGACGTTGGTGACCAATTTTATTAAATAACGTGACATTATTTAATAACACTATTATATCAAAAATATTATTTTGATAATTATTCTAATTATAATCTGTATCGTGCAAACAAGGATCACGCGACTAAAAATACTAAACGCGCAAACTAACAAAACGAACTAAGTTAAGTTTTATAACTCAAATATAAAACATTTGGTAAAATACTTCAATAAAAATATCGTGTAATAATTCGTATTTTAAAACTTATAATTAACATGTAAAATAAATATTTAACGTTTAAACGAACGGGAAAACGAACACCGCACGGAACGCAAACACGGAAACCGAAAAAGGGGACTAAAACCCCCTCTCCACCTTCTTTCTTCCTCATTCTCACTTTCCCTTTTTCCTCTCTCTCTCTCTCTTTCCTCTCCTTTTTCTCTCAAATCACCAAACCACCACAACCTCACAAAATCATCAAATAACACAACGAAACGCACTCGGATCACCTCGGCGCTTTGGAGAAAAATGACCACGACATCACGATCCATCATCCTATCTTTTCGGATTTTTCATCCGACACTTTGTAAGTTTCCGACAAATCCCGAAATCTCTCGTCTTTAAGTGTTTTTGCTTGTTAGTGGTTTGTATCAACTTATAATGTCCAAATATGGGTTGGGTAAAAGTTTTGTACCGAACGGAAACCGAAAAACTCGTTTTCGACACATTTTCCGGCCATCAGACCGTAACGTCGCTAATACCTCACCACGTCGCACTTAGCGACGCAAGCCCTTACGTCGCATAAATCAACAACGTCGCATATAGCGACGCCACGTACAACGTCGCATTAAATTGCGAAAGTCGCACTTAGCGACGCCATGCTCAACGTCGCAGTTAGGATCTGCGACGTCGCACCCAACGTCGCACAAACCAGAACCTCAAAAACACAGATTTTTAATAAGTGTCGAGACTCGAAATTTATCACTCGATTTTACCCAAATTCAGATCCCAGATGCGTTTTTCACCAAAGCAATATAGTAGAAATAAAAATTTTTCGAACTGACCTGGCATCTCGACCCCAGCCAGGGGCCAGCCCCTTGGACCCCGCCAGGGGTGCTGCCCCCGGACCCCCGTACTTAGATTCCGTAGGCATATTTCTCACCAAGTGTTGAACTTGCACAATTTCAATTACTCGTATGATACGACTTCTAAACACATTGAAACATACTATTCAAGTATAACGTTTCGAGACCAAAATAATAATAGTTGAGATTATTATTACAAATCCATCACCAACGGGCCGTACATATTTTCAAACATTCGAATCAATCAACCAAATGTAATTTGGACATTCTAGTTGGACAGACAACTACAAGGTAGTCTTGAAAGATGCCTACTCACATTTATAACCATCGCGTGTCGTGGACACCCTCATGTTACAAGTCTTTGGGCTTCATTACTCGGCTAATCAATCAAAGTTTATTAAGTTGAACTCGCTAGACTCAGGTGAGTCTCATGACCCCTCTTTTTACTATTTTACTCAGGGGTGTGATATATTGCTCATTTTTAACATGTGAACGCAAGTACAAACATTCTCATATACTACATGAGTTTTTCACAACTAATCACTTAAAGTCCTCCGTCAGCATAGTTGTTAATACGTTGTAGCGTGAATATTAGTATATGGTACCATATAGGATTGACCCTCCTCGTTCGGGTTAGCAAGCACTAACCGGGTAAACGGACGTAATAATATTTGGGAAGACGAATGTTGATTAGGCATTCGTGGAGGCACCTCGCCCGGAATTCTCTTTAGGGGACCCGGCCCTCGAGTTAAGCTCAACTATGTGCTCATGGCTGTATACATATACATTATAAATTGCTGGATGCAATTCAATTACTTAAAATCTTGCGGTTCATACGATATTATCTGATTTCAAACCTGTGAGCTCACCAGCTTTAGCTGACCCATTTTGGCATGTATCGCAGGTACTAAGCAGTAGGTTGTTTCTGCTTCAGGACTTTTAGCTCGAGCCAGCATACAGACGTTTGAGATTTTCTTGCATTAATATATATTTTGTACAAGTACTTATGTACTGAAATCTCTTTTTATTTAAACTCGAGCTATGTAAAGCTATAAATGTTGTAAACACTTCAATGTCAATATATTTTTGTTAAAACGACGCATATAGAGTCGTTTACTATATATCTTTATGCTTTGTTATTGATTAGTAACACCCAAATCGTGCTTCCGCAAATCATTAAAGTTGGGGGTGTTACACGATCCGACTTAGCTTTCTTGGATCGCGTATGCAAGAATAAAATCGAATATTTGGATTATTTGCCCAGTTCAGCATCCATTATTACTTGTAAAATTTAATGTTATTTACTTTGATATATGATACAACATTGATAAACTAGTATTAGTCTATGATAATAGATAGGCTGTGATTGATAATATCTAATTAGGAGCTTGTAATTGTAATATCAATGGTGTTAAGTTCCTAGTATTATATATTAATATAAGTTAAGTATTGATGATCCGTATTACTAACTTATATTTGATTGTTGATTCTCAGATCCTCCAAAAGATAAGTGACATCTGGATTCTGAGTTTGTGAAGACAAAGGTATCGGTGAGTGGATTTAGAACTCACCCTTCGATTTAGTTGTAACTGTTTGGTTGCAACAAGTAAACGTAGATTTATTATAAGACTGCTTAGTCTGTGTTGCTGATTATGAATCTACGTGATATGTGAATCTATGTGTATTAGTTTATTGAGGTCAACGTGTAGTTGGACTGTTTGGTTATTATGTGATTTATACAGGTTTTGATTCATTTGTTGTGTTTGAAACCTGTGTATGATTTTAATAACCAATAGTTATCGGTCTATTCTGTATTGGCCATACAGATTGACGTTAAGTGTTCTTGGAGAATCCCCGGGTATTATGATATCTCCAGAGCCACCCATCCTCATTGAAAAGAAATGTGTTTACGATTATTTGCGGTAAACAGATAGTTATGCTAAGTTGAATTGTGTGTGATAAATTCATTCACTTAGCTTCGTGCTAATCCCTCATCCTACTTCCTGCAGGTTTTTGGTATATATGTGGGTGTCAGGAACGGATGCTTTAATGCAAGGGATGTTTTGATATTATGCTAACTCTGATATGGTTTTGTCATAAACCTTGATTTGTAAAATATAATACCCCATTTTTAAGTAGTTGTTAAACAGTTTTATGTTGGTATGATCTGAATATGTAAACTGTTTATGTACATTATTTAATATAGAGTAATGAACTGTATTTTGTAATATACACTTCCGAGTAAAATAATATAATATTCTTGTATTGTAAGAGGGGTGTTATACATTTCGAGTCCTGTGTCACATCTGACTATCTGAGATTGCAAGCCTAATACCTGTAAAATAAAAAATTTAAACTGTGAGGCTATCTCTAACAGATCAAAGAGTATAAAACAACAAAATATGAATGCATAAAATAGGTTTACCACTTAATGCCAAGCAACCTCATATCGATGTCCACTTGCAATACAGCAGTACACACCAAACCATGCAATTAGTTTGCGAAATACTCTCCATTATTGCATCATCATTATCATCACAACTCATAACACTTATCAATATCATACCTGTAAAAGAATTACAAAGTAACCACGCAATACAAAGCCATCTCATATACTATGTAATTAATTAAGATAACAAATCAAAGCTAACCAAATCATCACAGCCCCAACACATATCTGTAGCATCCACATGTCTTTCTCAAAGCCAAATGGTGGATCACAACAATAAAGTCAGATAGACTCATTCAAGTTGGTAGTGATAGTCTACAAACTTATTATAAATCAAAAACCAATCATCTTGGAATGATAACATGTGTAAAAGAAATCATACAAGTTACTCTATTTGTATCAGACATTTCATCAAACACCTTTCATTCACTCCATAATCACCATTGAAAGATATTTCTTAATTAGCTTCCATGATTCAAACCTGCACAACTTGACATCACAACCAAAATTAAATTAAACAGAAATCAAAATTTGAAATCATTATGATGAAAGAAAGATGGATACCATAGGCAATTTTATAACCAAAGTCGTCCGGCGGATCTCTACTAGTGCAAGTGGGGTCAACTGCCCCCAATGACCCACAAATATTTAATACAAAATTAGCACTTTTAATCTAGATGCCCTCAGCCCAACATTCAAAAGGCCCCCAACCCAAGAGTGATAATGCCCTCTCCAAGGGAAAGTTTTAGGCAACTCATTAATTGAATCTAACAACTACTCTCCTCTCCTTTTTATACGGGTTTTTCTGTTGAAAAGTTTATCTGCTAGGCAGGAAATGACAACCTAGTGATCAAATAAAAATAGCCACATAATGTGCACCTAATTACATAAATATATTCCATCCCGCTTACGAATTCTATATATGTGGATATTGATATAGATCTTTATTTGCTACGGAGCATTTTCATTATATGTATAGTATATAGTATAATATAATATGAAATTGTATCTCTGTACTCTTATAGTTATCTTGTATATTAGTGTAAAAAAATATTGTTTTAGAAAATTTGTGATGTCTTTCTTATAGTAGTGTAAAAATATTTCATTAAAATTATTATGTATTGGTATCAGATGTTTTGTAATCCATTTAAGTCATTTTTAAGTTGTTTTAAAAGCGATCACTATTTTTTCATCCTATCGTTATAATGCTGTTATGAGCCGCTTTAATGTTCGTCAATCTTAAGAAAAAAAATTCTCCCCCAACGAGCGAAATTTCTGGATCCGCCACTGCGTCCAAGTCATTTCATCGAACACCTTATGTGTATCAATAAAAAGTATAAACAATAACACCACAAATTACATTAAACCCCAGATAAATAACAATTCAAAATAAAAATCAATCAAAATCATCATAATTGATCCACTTGGCTACATAAGCCCAAACTTAAATACATGAAGACATAAACTTAATCGTATTCGAAACAAACAGTCCTAGAATTCAGTTACGAAATCTTCAAAAACTATATAACCTAACATCGACAACGAAAAATATAATATGACATTGATAGCCACCGTAAACACAACTGCAATATTAAACAACGGGTTTACATTTCAACTTGAAGCTGAAACGAAAACCTAACTTGAAGAATCTCTAATAATCATAATTAAGAGAAACGCCCAGGTGTAGAAGAGATGAAATCGGGTGGGAGATGAAGAGAGGAGATCCAGGTGTATGAATTTTGAATTTGCGATTGTAACACCCCAATATTCGAGGTATTATTTTAGTGTATCCAGAAATATACATCTTATGAAATAATATTAAGTAAATAAAAAGATATGATGCAAAACGCAATCGAATTTCTCAGTATTATACTGTAAATTAAATAAGAGTAAGGGATTTATATGTAATATGCGTATCTTTTCTTTTTCTCATTCTAAAATCTTCCAGACCTTAATTCCAGAGGAACCAAAACCGTGGAATCACCATCATCCCTATCAAATCTTCAATCTTCTTTGAATCAAGCCTTATAATCATTGAATTCATCATCTTCATCATCATCTCTACTCTTTGTAAGTGATTTCTTTATAAATTATGACTTAGGGTTTAGGTGATTAATGGGGTTTTGGTAAGTTATCAACAATTAGCCCTTTAATTTTCGAAATTTGGGCTTATGATTGATTGAATTAATGCTTACTAGCATGATTATCAATAATAGAAATCATTTCAATTCATGAAAATAAAGAATTCATCAATTGAGTTCTTGATGAAATCATGGGGTTTTACTAAAATCCTTTTGAATTGAGTTTATTAGTATAATGAATAGTTAATTATGATGATGGGTGTATAAATAGACTATGCTAATAAGAAATCAATTAGTTGAGAGCTTTGATTAGTGAATTACTTAGGCTAATCAAAGTGGGGGAGAAAGAATTGTAATTTACTACTTAGTTGTTATGAATTTTAGAATCTAAATGTGTATTATGTATCAAATGTATAGGTAATAAAGGATTGGAATAGCTATTATCGTTGCTAGTGAAATCACCATCTATTGATAAGGTGAGTATATAGAGAATTGATTAAGTGAAGGTTATGTGAATTCGGATTGCTTACGGGCAAGAGATTTCATATGATCATGTATTGATATTATTATTGTGATTATGTAATTTAATCATAGCATATAAGTTAATTGTTTCGGAATAATCATAAACTACGAAATATGTGCAAGGCACAATTGTATCCTATGGGCCGCGGATCCAATTGGTATCTATTTCTACTTAAGCTTATTGCTTGATAGACTAAGAATTTTATTCGTGATCGTATTGCTTAATTGATATTCTATGTATTCACTAAGCATTTTGTGCTTACTCCGTATCATTTACATGTACATAGGTGATAGCTCTCAAAGGAAGGATAAAGAAATCAAGAAGGAATAGTGTGGATTGCTTGCAAGATTGTAAGTAGCAAGCTTCTCTTTTGTATCGTTTGGTGTCTACTTGTGTAATACGCCCCAAAGTTTGAAATTTTGGATGGATAAAGTAAGAATGGGTTGTATATTTTATAGTTTTGGATGGTTGACTTTGAAGGTCAATCCTAGTGTCAAATGGATAACAATGTGGTTTGGGATTTAAGTGAAATCTATGAAATATATGTAGAAGTTATTATGGTAACATGGGTCGAAATGGGTCAAAATGTAGTCACGTAGTAGTTTTGAATGAGATTGTGATATGGGTCGTTTATAGAATGCATTAAGTATGTTTGGATATGTTTAAGGTGTGTGCAAAAGGGTAAATGCAGAAAATAAGTGGTTTGAAAATTTACATGTTCTTAAAATAGTCATTTTAGTGTCAAAAACGAGTCTAACGTCCAAATCACCCGTTATTATGAAATTTGGAAAAGTGGCAAAAGTAAAAGTTGTATTTATACCATATAAACGTGACTGCAAAGTTACGTGGGTTAATTCTTTAAGGTTGTGGAACTATGCGCGTTTGAAATAAGGATTTTTGCAAGAAAAACTGCAGGCTACTGCAGGTATGGAATACGATCGTATTCCCAGGAATACGGCGTATTCCCCAGTTTTCCAACCCCAGGTTTCTTTGTTTCTCGATCAGAAGAATATTTAAGGAATACGATTTCGAATACGGTCCAGGAATACGGCGTATTCATATGAATACGAACGTATTCCAAGGAATACGACCGTATTCCTGTTTAGCTGAAATGTAACTTATTTATTTGTCATTTTATGGAATCTAAACAAATATATAACAACATATTTTGTATAGTATGTTAACTGGGACCTATAAAAAGTGTAGTAATTGAATAATAAAAAAAATATATATTCTAAAATTTTGGGCGTTTCAAGTTGGTATCAGAGCGATAGTTTAAGAGAATTACGTAATCCACATTAGGATTGCATAATCTTAAACTATTTCGAATCTATGATTTATGTTGATAATTGTATTGTGATAGAATCTTGTTTTGTGAATTGATGTGGAACCTTAAGAATGATTGTTGCCTTGCTTGAATACGTTCAAGAGGAATGAATAGAAGTGTGTAATTAGTATAATATATCTACGTCTGGCCAACGCAGTTGTATTATACTAGTGCACATAGGTGATTCAAAAACCCTTGAATGTAATATGGCTTTGGTGAATGGTTGTTCTTAATGGTTGTATAGGATTGCTTTAATCTCTATTATTATATGAAATTTGGAATCTGTTGATTAAATTGTTAATCCCTGTAGTAAATGGAATCAATGGATCAAGGTGATAGACGTCTAAATCCTGATGATGAGGCAACGATTAAACAAATCGTTGGGCAAGCCTTTAAAGAGTTTGGCCCAACAATAATTGCCGAAGTAGATAATATAGTGACTTCTAAAGTTAACGAAGTAATGAGTGATAAATTAAAAGAATTTGAACAACAACATCCTATTTTGACGAATCCTCCTGTTACTGCGGGACTCTTGACTGCTCAAGGGTCGGCTGAAAGCTATGATTTTAAGAAATTCTCAAGTTGTAAACCACCTGAATTTGATGGTGAACTTAATCCCGTAGCTAGTCTTCGGTGGTTAAGTAGAATAGAAGAAACGTTTATGTTATCCAAATGTCCCGATGATTTGAGAGTGTTATTCGCGGCACACCAACTTAAAGGTGGTGCTCACGAATGATGGAATTCAAATACTGATACCTATGGTTTCGAGGTGGCATCTAAATTTTCTTGGGACGTGTTTAAAGAAATGTTCAAAAGTGAATATTCACCACCCGCAGAAATGGAGAAACTTAAAGGTGAATTTCTTTCAATTGAGCAAGGAAAGATGTCCGTAGCTGAGTATTCCAAATCTTTCCATGAAAAATCTCGTTTTTGTCCGGAATATACTTCTAATCAGAAGTTGTTGACTGATCACTTCTATCGACATTTGAATCTTGAAATCCGTGAAACTATTGATCAGTCATTCTATAAGGATATTCCAACTATATTGAATCGAGCCTTAGTTAGAGAAAAAGATTTGCTAGCTAAGCGTGCTGAGTATGCTAGTAAGAGAAAAGCTGAACAATCTACTTCATCTCAATCACCATCGTTTAAGAAAACCAGAACTGATTCGAAATCATCATCCCAACAATCATCGCAGAAATCTCAACAACAATCTCAAACTCATTTTCTTGAGTGGCCCTTATGTAATAAATGTGGAAAGAAACATTTGGGCGATTGTAAATGTTTCAAATGCGGGAGACCTGGACATATGGCACCGGATTGCCCTAGTCCTTTCCGTTTATGTTATACCTGTTTCAAAAGTGATCATATTCAGGCAGATTGTCCCGTTAAGAAAGAAGAGCAAAGAAAGCAACAACAAAGGAAAGATTCTGATAAGAAAGGGACAACCGCTGGATCGGGAGCCAAACCCCGTGCTTTTCAGATTACAACAGAGGAGGCTAAAGAATCACATGATGTGGTGACAGGTACCTTTATTATAAATTCTATACCTGCCCATGTTTTGTTTGATTCCGGAGCTTCCAGATCCTTTGTATCTCTTTCATTTTGTAATTGTTTGCATATTCCTGTATCTAAATTGGATCATCCCTTAGAAGTTGAAATAGCTGATAATAAACTAGTAATAGTTTCTGATGTATATAAGGAGTGTATCTTTGAAATAGGGGGTGAAAAGTTTAGAGTAGACTTAATCCCAATGCAAATGGGAGAGTTTAATATTGTAATAGGGATGGATTGGTTAGGACGAAATAAATGTGTAATCAATTGTCACGAAAAAGTTATTTTCCTGAAAGCACCTAGTGGACAGGAAATAACTGTTTATGGTGAACGTATCAATCGATCGATTCCTGTATGCACATATGCTCGTGCGAAAAGATTATTGTCACACGGGTGTCGGGCCTTTTTGGCACACGTGGTTGATAATTCTAAATCTGTTACTGTTCTTTCTGACATCCCAATTGTCAATGAATTCCCGGATGTATTTCCTGATGAACTCCCTGGTCTACCTCCGGAACGACAAGTGGAGTTTAGAATTGATCTGATTCCTGGAGCTGTTCCAATTGCTAAAACTCCATATCATTTAGCTCCGACTGAAATGCAAGAAATGATGAATCAACTGCAGGAACTCCTTGATAAAGGTTTTATTCGTCCTAGCAGTTCGCCTTGGGGAGCTCCAGTGTTATTTGTTAAAAAGAAAGATGGATCACTCAGAATGTGTATCGATTATCGTGAATTAAACAAAGTGACCATTAAGAATCGTTATCCTTTACCTAGAATCGATGATTTATTTGATCAACTGCAAGGTGCCAGTTTCTTTTCCAAAATCGATCTTAGATCTGGCTACCATCAGTTGAAGGTAAAGGAAGAAGATATTTCTAAAACTGCTTTTCGAACTCGTTATGGTCACTATGAATTCGTTGTCATGCCATTCGGTTTAACCAATGCTCCAGCTGCATTTATGGACTTAATGAACCGTGTATGTCGTCCTATGCTGGATAAATTTGTGATTGTTTTTATTGATGACATTCTCATTTATTCTAAAAGTGAGAATGATCATTCAATTCATTTGAGACAAGTGCTGGAAATGCTTCGACACGAAAAGTTTATGCTAAATTTTCTAAGTGTGAATTCTGGTTACGTGAAGTTCAGTTTCTTGGACATGTGATTAATGTCCATGGTATTCAAGTTGATCCTTCGAAGGTTGCTGCTGTTATGAAATGGGACTCACCTTCAAGTCCTACTGAAGTTCGAAGTTTTCTTGGTCTTGCGGGTTATTATCGTCGTTTCATTCAAGATTTTTCTAAGATTGCTACCCCGTTGACTCAATTGACTCGAAAGAATGTATCTTGGAAATGGAGTGAAGAACAATCTAAAGCATTTCAATTGTTGAAAGAAAAGCTCAGTCAGGCTCCTATCCTTGTTTTACCGGAAGGTAACGAGGATATGGTGGTTTATTGTGATGCTTCTAAGCTTGGCTTGGGCTGTGTATTAATGCAACGTGGGAAGGTTATAGCTTATGCTTCACGTCAACTTAAATCTCATGAACAAAACTATCCTACTCACGACCTTGAATTAGCAGCTGTGGTCTTTGCATTGAAGATTTGGCGACATTATTTATATGGAGTCAAGTCTACCATTTATACTGACCACAAAAGCTTGAAATATTTCTTTGATCAACGAGATTTGAATAATCGGCAAAGAAGGTGGCTCGATCTGGTCAAAGATTACGACTGCGACATTCTTTACCATCCTGGTAAAGCAAATGTTGTAGCGGATGCTCTTAGCCGAAAGGCTACTCATTGTATTCTTTCTGTGAAATCCCTTAGTATGATTGTATCTCCTCAGCTGTTTGATTCTATAAAAGCTGCTCAAATTGATGCATTATCTTCTAATGACCTGAGTAAGCAACGCTTAAAAGGTCAACTTTCTGAATTAGTTGAAGATTCTCGAGGGATGAGGACTCGTTATGGTAGAATCTGGATACCAGTAACAAGTGATGTAAAGAAATTATTGCTGAATGAAGCTCATAAATCGAAATATTCTGTTCATCCAGGCGCCACCAAAATGTATCGTGATCTAAAATGTGATTATTGGTGGCCTGGTATGAAACGCGATATCATTAAGTATGTTCAAAACTGTCTCACTTGTCTTCAAGTCAAAGCTGAACATCAACAACCATATGGAAAACTCCAACCATTGGATATTCCAGTTTGGAAATGGGAACACATCACCATGGATTTTGTTACAAAGCTGCCGAGAACTTCTCGTCAGCATAATGCCATTTGGGTGATTGTGGACCGATTAACAAAAAGTGCTCTTTTCATACCTATTAAAGAAGCATCATCCTCGGAAGTATTAGCAGAAATCTATATTCGTGAAGTTGTTGCTCGCCATGGAGTACCAGTTTCTATTGTTTCTGATAGGGATACTCGTTTCACCTCTCGATTCTGGAAGAAATTTCAAGAAGATTTGGATACTCAATTACATATTAGTATAGCTTTTCATCCTCAAACGGATGGACAAAGTGAACGTACTATTCAAACTCTAGAAGATATGTTGCGAGCGTGTGTCATTGATTTTGGTGGTAGCTGGGATTCTCATCTCCCATTAGTGGAATTTTCATATAATAACAGTTATCATTCTTCTATAAAAATGCCACCATATCAAATGCTTTATGGTCGTAAGTGTCGTACTCCCATTTGTTGGGGAGAAGTCGGTCAACGTGAGCTAGGTAGTACGGATGTAGTTCAAATGACTACTGAGAAGATTGATCAAATTCGTGAAAGGTTAAAAATGGCTCAAGACCGACAGAAATCTTATGCTGACAAACGTAGACGACCAATAGAATTCCAAGTTAGTGATAAAGTAATGTTAAAAGTTTCTCCTTGGAAGGGTATCATTCGTTTTCGGAAGAGAGGAAAGTTAAGTCCAAGATATATTGGACCTTTCGAAATACTCGATCGTGTCGGTCGTGTAGCTTATCGGTTACAATTACCGGATGAGCTTAGTGGTATTCATGATACATTCCACGTGTCACAACTTCGAAAATGTCTTGTTGACGAAGCTTCATATGTACCTCTTCCTGAAATCCAAATAAATGAGAAGTTGAATTATGTCGAGGAACCCGTCCAGATTCTTGATCAAAAAGTTAAACAATTACGTAATAAGACGGTTTCTATTGTTAAAGTTCAATGGCGACATCGTAAAGGTTCTGAATTTACTTGGGAACCTGAAGAGTGGATGATGGTGTACTACCCTGCGGTACATCAAGAATGGTTCGTGAGGACACGAACAGAATAAGTGGGGGAGACTTGTAACACCCCAATATTCGAGGTATTATTTTAGTGTATCCAGAAATATACATCTTATGAAATAATATTAAGTAAATAAAAAGATATGATGCAAAACGCAATCGAATTTCTCAGTATTATACTGTAAATTAAATAAGAGTAAGGGATTTATATGTAATATGCGTATCTTTTCTTTTTCTCATTCTAAAATCTTCCAGACCTTAATTCCAGAGGAACCAAAACCGTGGAATCACCATCATCCCTATCAAATCTTCAATCTTCTTTGAATCAAGCCTTATAATCATTGAATTCATCATCTTCATCATCATCTCTACTCTTTGTAAGTGATTTCTTTATAAATTATGACTTAGGGTTTAGGTGATTAATGGGGTTTTGGTAAGTTATCAACAATTAGCCCTTTAATTCGAAATTTGGGCTTATGATTGATTGAATTAATGCTTACTAGCATGATTATCAATAATAGAAATCATTTCAATTCATGAAAATAAAGAATTCATCAATTGAGTTCTTGATGAAATCATGGGGTTTTACTAAAATCCTTTTGAATTGAGTTTACTAGTATAATGAATAGTTAATTATGATGATGGGTGTATACATAGACTATGCTAATAAGAAATCAATTAGTTGAGAGCTTTGATTAGTGAATTACTTAGGCTAATCAAAGTGGGGGAGAAAGAATTGTAATTTACTACTTAGTTGTTATGAATTTTAGAATCTAAATGTGTATTATGTATCAAATGTATAGGTAATAAAGGATTGGAATAGCTATTATCGTTGCTAGTGAAATCACCATCTATTGATAAGGTGAGTATATAGAGAATTGATTAAGTGAAGGTTATGTGAATTCGGATTGCTTACGGGCAAGAGATTTCATATGATCATGTATTGATATTATTATTGTGATTATGTAATTTAATCATAGCATATAAGTTAATTGTTTCGGAATAATCATAAACTACGAAATATGTGCAAGGCACAATTGTATCCTATGGGCCACGGATCCAATTGGTATCTATTTCTACTTAAGCTTATTGCTTGATAGACTAAGAATTTTATTCGTGATCGTATTGCTTAATTGATATTCTATGTATTCACTAAGCATTTTGTGCTTACTCCGTATCATTTACATGTACATAGGTGATAGCTCTCAAAGGAAGGATAAAGAAATCAAGAAGGAATAGTGTGGATTGCTTGCAAGATTGTAAGTAGCAAGCTTCTCTTTTGTATCGTTTGGTGTCTACTTGTGTAATACGCCCCAAAGTTTGAAATTTTGGATGGATAAAGTAAGAATGGGTTGTATATTTTATAGTTTTGGATGGTTGACTTTGAAGGTCAATCCTAGTGTCAAATGGATAACAATGTGGTTTGGGATTTAAGTGAAATCTATGAAATATATGTAGAAGTTATTATGGTAACATGGGTCGAAATGGGTCAAAATGTAGTCACGTAGTAGTTTTGAATGAGATTGTGATATGGGTCGTTTATAGAATGCATTAAGTATGTTTGGATATGTTTAAGGTGTGTGCAAAAGGGTAAATGCAGAAAATAAGTGGTTTGAAAATTTACATGTTCTTAAAATAGTCGTTTTAGTGTCAAAAACGAGTCTAACGTCCAAATCACCCGTTATTATGAAATTTGGAAAAGTGGCAAAAGTAAAAGTTGTATTTATACCATATAAACGTGACTGCAAAGTTTCGTGGGTTAATTCTTTAAGGTTGTGGAACTATGCGCGTTTGAAATAAGGATTTTTGCAAGAAAAACTGCAGGCTACTGCAGGTATGGGAATACGATCGTATTCCCAGGAATACGGCGTATTCCCCAGTTTTCCAACCCCAGGTTTCTTTGTTTCTCGATCAGAAGAATATTTAAGGAATACGATTTCGAATACGGTCCAGGAATACGGCGTATTCATATGAATACGAACGTATTCCAAGGAATACGACCGTATTCCTGTTTAGCTGAAATGTAACTTATTTATTTGTCATTTTATGGAATCTAAACAAATATATAACAACATATTTTGTATAGTATGTTAACTGGGACCTATAAAAAGTGTAGTAATTGAATAATAAAAAAATATATATATTCTAAAATTTTGGGCGTTTCAGCGACGATATAATCAAACAGAGTGTATAAAAAGGAATAGCGTGATATTAGTTGCAGTGGAATCAATGAAAGCGTGTATAAAAAGCTTTAGAATACCGATGCAAATAATGGACTGGTGGGCTCTAGAAAAACCAAAAGACATTTTGAAAAAAAAACTGTAATTATATTTATTAGTAAAAATAAATGCAAAATATATATTATTATGATTTTTCAATGAAAAAATATTAATTTGTGACACCCGCCAAATTAGGACTAGTGATTAGTACCTAATCCCCTCTAATACATGTAATTAGTTCCTAGATTAGGCTAATTGATGTATCATTATATATATTGTTGAATATATATCTCTATGCGGTTTGATTTAAATCGTACGCTATTTCAATCGAATGTAATTCGGTTCAATTAATACGGACGTTGGTGAAAATTTTATTAAATAATATAACATTATTTAATAACGCTATTATATCCAAAATATTATTTTGATAATATTTTGTACACAATTCGTATCGTATGATCAATGGCTACGCGATTAAAATAATAAACGTGCAAACAAACAAAGCAAAGTTAAGTTATAAATTTTTTTTATGACTCAAATATTAAGTATTTGGAGAAATATTTCAATAAAAATATTGAATAAATATTCGCATTTTTAAAACGCATATTTAAAAGTACAAAATAATTATTTAACGCGTAAATGACCGGGAAAACGAACACCGCACGGAGCGCGAGTACACTGGAGTAAAAATTGGAGACTCCCACCTCATGTGGGGCCCCCTAGGCCGGCCCCTTTCCCTTCCCATTTCTCTCTTTCTTTTTGATCACACATTCACCAAACACACTCAATTACCACACTCTCTTTCTACCTTCATCTCTCTCAACTTCCCTCTCTAAAACCCTAAAGAAAATCACCAAATACTACCCTTAAATCTTCTTCGATCATAAAGCTTCTTCAATATAAATCGATCACCACGACACGAGGAACACAACCATCTTTTCGGATTTCTCTCGCGTCGATTTGTAAGATCCCGACAAATCTTGAAACTTCTTAGTTTTTACTTATTTTCATATATGTTGTTCATCTAGCTTTGTGATGTCCAAAAATGTAGTTAAAACTCGTTTTCGAAACATATGTCAAAAATTGCGGTTTTGGTCATTTGGCGAAACCGACACTTCTAGACACTACCGACACAAACCGATAATTTTCGCAAACACTACAAACTACTCCAAGGGTTGGGTAAAAGTTTCGGGTCAAACCGAGGTCGTTTGACCACAAAACTGACACATGTTGACCTGATCAGTGTGTTATGTCGCAGAGGCTTTGGGCCATCTGCGACACAAGCCCTTATGTCGCATATACTGTCCAACGTCGCATAATGTGACGCAAATCACTATGTCGCAATAAATCTGAAAGTCGCATATAGCGACATTGACCTCTATGTCGCATTAAATTACGGACGTCGCACATAGCGACACAACCCCTTATGTCGCATTAAATTGCGGATGTCGCATAATGCGACACAACCACTTACGTCGCAGTCATGACTTGCGACACAACAGCCCATGTCGCACACAGTGTCGCACAAATCATAACCTAGAAAACTCAGATATTACTAGTGTCAAGACCTCAAATTTTATCACTTAATTATACCCAGATTCAAATTCTAGATGCGTTTTTCACTAAAGCAATATAGTAGAAATAAAATTTTTTCGAGCTGACCTAGCACCTCGATCCCAGCCAGGGGCTCTGCCCCTTGGACCCCGCCAGGGGTTGCCACCCCTATAACCCCGCTAACCAGGGGCGCTGCCCCCGGACCCCCGTCACTTAAAGTTTGAAATTACTTTTTACACTGAATGTCAAACATTTACAACGACCAAACCACATGTGGCGTACTCGTACATAAAACATATATACTTTTATAAGTATACAAACAACTCAAGTATAATAATAATAGTTGAGATTATTATTACAAACCATCACCAACGGGCCGTACACGTTTTCAAAACTCAATCAAATCAACCAAATCGTAGTCATTTGGACAAGTTAATCAACCAAATCGTAGTCATTTGGACATTCTAGTTGGATGAACAACTACAAAGGTAGTCTTTTAAGATGCCTAATCAATTAATAACCATCGCGTGTCGTGGACACCCTCAGGTTACAAGTCTTCGGACATCACTACTCGACTAATCAATTCAAGTTTACTAAGTTAAACTCTCAAGACTCAGGTGATTCTCATGGCCCATCTTTTACTGTTTTCTCAGGGGTGTGATATACTGCTCATTTTATTTTACAATATGAATGCAAGTACAAACTTTTCTTATACTACATGAGTTATTTTCACTAATCATTTCAAAGCCCTCCATCAGCATAGTTTGGTAATACGTTGTAGCGTGAATATTAGTATATGGTACCATATAGGATTGACCTTCCTCGTCCGGGTTAGCATGCACTAACTGGGTAAACGGATGTACTAATATTTGTTAAGACGAGTGTAGATTAGGCACTCGTGGGAGGCACCTCGATCAGGTCCTTGAATGTGGATCCTGACCCCTCGAGTTAAGCTCAGACTATGTGCTCATGGCTGTATACATTATCATTTGCTTGGTTGCAAATCTGTATTTAAATCTTGCGGTTCATACGACACTATTTGATATACAAACCTGTGAGCTCACCAGCGTTTCGCTGACCCATTTTAGCATGTATCACAGGTACTCAGCAGTAGGACTGGACTGCCCTCAGGATCACTATAGCTCGAGTCAACATGCAGACATTAGAGATTTGCTTGCATTAATATATTTTGTAAAAGTATTTATGTATTGGAATCTCTCATTTTCAGAACACGAGCTATGTATAGCTTCAAACGTTGTAAAAATTTCTTATATTAATATATTTTGTTAAAACGACGCATATAGAGTCGTTTGCTATATCTTGTGTGCTTTGATATTTGATTAGTCGCGTCCCGACCCGAACCGCTTCCGCATCTTAAATTTGGGGGTGCGACATAATTATTGATAACATCATCCTTTTAACCACAGAGTGACACCTAAGCATGATAACCTACCTCATGACTCGCCAAGTTAGCTTTATGATGTCAGCGAAACTCCCCTTTAGTAGTATAGATAGATTCAACATAATTTAATATAAAAATTATCTACCTATCTATATAACTAAAGGAGGAGTCCCTCCATTATTTGTTAACATCTTACCCTTGCCACATAGGATACTTCCTAGTTATCATCACCTTATATACCAATTTGATGAGGTAGCAAATTCTCCTACACTAAGAGACTAAATAAAGTAACATTTAATTTAGGAAAAATTGCATATATGCCATTGTTTACTTGCAAAATATCACATTTATCCAACTTAACTTGAAGATGTCATATATGTCATCCTTAAACTTGAAAAATATTTATTCAACTTAATTTAAAAATATCATATATGTCATCCTTAAACTTGAAAAATATTATATATACAAAGTATAACTAATTTAATGTAATTTAATTTGTTTTCATTTTTAGATGGTATATAAAGTAACATACAAAATTAAATTATAACAACTTTTTCTAAATTAATGTGCCATGAGATAACTATTGTAGTATAATTTTGGCTATAGCCCAAAATCGTAGCATTGCGTTATCAAATTTTCTTCTTTAATTATGAGCTGAAATCGTCTATTGAACAATAGAATTTTTAAATTTATTAATATTCACCCTTCTTTTTATAGCTCTCTAATTATTTTTATCACCTTTAATAAATTATGATAGCTTGCCTTTGCTCTAAATTTCGTCTATTTTACAATCTTAATACAAGCTTCATGGATGAATATGAAGATCAAGTTCAACATCTTTTTTTTTTAAGTTCTAATTATTTCAATCACACAACTCAATTACAATATGTATGTGACTGATAAGACGTGTATTTTTAGTTGAGGGTAACCTCCTTTAGTTATATGTGTGTGTGTGTGTGTGGGTGGGGGATTGTTAAACTTCATTGTAGCTAATTTAGAGTGATTGTTATATTTAATCCATAATTTCTTTTTAATACAAAGTGCGGATACCATTGTATATATACTCAACGAGCGAGCCTTGACCGTCAATATGAACATTAATTTTTTTGTTTTTAGCGGACTTTACAATATTATATATAAAATACATGCGGTTAAATAAGCAAATAACCTCCTAGCCTAAGTGGTTTGTGCGTCTTTTGTTAAGCGAGTGGATCACTGTTCGAGTCCTAACTTCAAAATTACTTTTATTTTTCAGTTCTCAGCTCCCAAAAAGCTAAAATTAAGCCCAAGCCCAACTTCTCTAGATGACTTCACAAAATTGCTAAACCTCACATTCTTTTTTTTAATAAATTAACTTATTTTAGTAAAATAAATTTATTGTAAGAGTCAAATATTTAAAATATATTCACTAACTAATGAATATTTACTTTTTATTAGCGAGATTTTTATTCAATTTCTAGATTGTATTGACTACGTAATATGATTTCTGGTCAACATAAATGTAGATAGTTGTGTAGTGACTAAAACCATATAAATTTATATCATAAGGTAATACTAAATATTCATATCCTATCATATTATGAGCTCCGCAGTGTAGCACGGCTTTACTACCTACTTAAGCTCATTAGCAACAAAATATTATTCTATACCATTTTATCTTATAATCTATGTGTCATGTTGTTAGAGCACAGGGTGTGGTACCGATGTTCTGGGACAGTGTTCTGAAGAATGTTGAAAGTGAGGATTTTGTGGTGTGGTGAAACTGAATTTTCAGTGTTCTAGACAGTAATTTGGAGTTTTTCATTATTTGTTTTATTTGATTTTTTAATAAAGATAATTGTATAAATTAATATATAAAAAACAAATAAATTAAATAAACAACATTTTATTCATTAAAAATGCAATACAAATCCCAAAAATTAAAAAATCCAATAAACAAACAAATGTTTTTTGTACCACCCTGTGACTCATTCTATTTCATAAAAAAAAATGTTTTTTTTTTTAGTAAAAGCTTGCCTCAAACTCAGAACTGAATAAACAAAAAAAAAGAAAAAGAAAAGAACATTGAACTTTCACGATGTCCAGATACAAATGCGGAACTCAAAACATCGTGAGAACATTGGGTAGAACACTAACACGGTGTGCCAGAACACTGTTGGACAGTGTTCTCAATGGAGAACTTTTATGCCACGTAGATGCACACCGGGTGCTCTTATATTTTTTTAACGGTGTTTAAATAATTTTAATTATCAAAGGACAATTCGTCGAACACCTGTCCTTGAAAGCCAGCTCAAGTGGTTGAGCAAAGTGGTCTCCATCCACAAGGTCCTAGTCCTAGGTTCAATCCTAGGCAAGGACATCTTAAATTCTATTGGGGTCTTAGCCAAGTGGTCAAGGAGTTTTCCATTAATGTGGTTTCTTCCTGGAGGTGATGAGTTCGAATCTCGCCCATGGCATACCTGGGGGAGGGGATACTCCGTTAAGCGATACCCATCTAAGACACGGAAGAGCAACCCCTTTAGAGCGTTGTTGAGATTTCGAACTATGGAGCGGTTCTCATATCGGGGGAGTAACCACTTGTGAGAGATGAACGTATGAATCAAAATAAGATCCATCAGTGATTCCACAAATGCATTTAAACAAAAATTCGTCGAACACCTCTCGTATGTGAACCCAAACCCCAGTGTATACGATTAACTAAACACCAATTAACAAAAGGAAAAAGAGTTAGGAAAACACGAAACCGACAAAAACACAAGTGGATCAATATTCACAAGATCTGATCGCATGAACCGGAGGATCTAAGAAATCAACAAACCGCGTCAGTTCACTGACACTAGTAGTCGAACTAGTGTTACTATATATATTATATCTGTGAATCTATTTATTTTGTTTTTGTTTTTTAGAGATTTGGATGAATGTATGAGAAAGAGGAAGAATCAGAAATGGGTCGAGAGATCTGTAATATTCTACGGCCACGATCGCTTGTCATTTTGTTGATCGTTTCAGTTTTCGTATTCTTCGCTTTCTCATCATTCTCTCAACAGGTAATCATTATTCATTATTATAGTTTGTTGAAAACATAATGATTAATTGTTGTGTTATGAAATATTTTGATTTGGATCTATATATGTAAATTTAACCGAATTCGAAGGCTCTGTTCTAATTTCTAGATTGGAAAATGCCAATTGATGATTTGCATAATGTAGTTTGTAAACTGGAAATTGATTGATGTAAATATTGTAGTTTGATAACTGCAGGCATGTTTAGTTTGATTAACTAATGGATTAAGTAGATTTCAAGCATAGCTCGGTTTCGTAATTGGGATTTATCACTTGTTTAGGAGTATAGCAACTAATTTCTGATTTTATCGTTGTCACGTGATCGATAATCTATGAATCTTGGCCTGTTTGATATAAAATTGCTAATAGTAGGTATTATTATATGAATATCTGTGTATCTACGGGTGGGAAAATTGCTAATAATTGGTGGTTTCTCTACAAGATATGCAAGTATACTTAAATATATGCAAATACGGGTTAGTGTTTTCATGTAACTGTAGTGTATCCTAAAGGCGTTGGAAGTTAATTAGCATAGTTTATTGAATAAAAGATCTTGCTTGTATGAATTGGATGACGATAATGCACGTTTTAAAGAAAAGTTAAGGCGTAAAACTGCTGTAAAGTATAATGAGTGATATAAGATAGTGATGATTGTGGTGGGTGATGGTAATCTATGTTCTTATTTTGTTTTAACCTTTTGGAAGTAATTTGGTTTCTGTTTAGGAAGAGGATACGGTGGAAGTGGTGCATGAAATTACACATAGAACATATCTGGATGTTGATGTCGATAAGCAACGGTTAGGTATGGTCGACTTCTTTGAATTGGGTATAATAATTGGTATTGTGATGTGATTAATGTGGACATTTTATTTGCATCATTTGCTTTATAAACTCCCAATATGGCTCATGAATGTGGTCTCAATTTTTTTTATGATGATGAATGATTACTATTCTACTTTAATTTTGCTTGCAAGTAGTTAAACGTGCAAGACAATGCCAAATGTAAAAGGATAAAAACAGTTCTTTGAACGACATGAATTTGAAATACTGCTATATAATCCATCGTACACAATTATCATGAACTTATTGGGTTTACATTATGGGTGTACTGCAGGAAGAATAGTTATTGGATTATATGGTGAAGTTGTACCAAAAACTGTCAGTAAGACTTCATTCTTCTGTTTGACTTCTTTGTTTGAAGATGGTGGATTTTAAATAACTATTTTTTTTTATCAAGATGCTAATATTACATGATCTATATCTAATTAACAAGTACTCTGTATTGTGTGTTCGCAGAGAATTTTCGAGCTCTGTGCACAGGTAACTGATATTCCAGCTTCTGGTATCAACCTTTTACAGTCTTCTTTATACCTTCATTTTGGAAACAGGGGAATTGGGGAAGGGTGCGAGTGGTAAACTGCTACACTATAAGGGAACACCTTTCCATCGAATCATACCTGGGTTCATGATTCAAGGTGGAGATACTGTGAATGGAAATGGCAGAGGAAACGAATCCATCTATGGTGGAGTTTTTCGTGACGAAAATTTCAAGATCAAACATTCACATGCTGGTGATTCACCGACTACCATTGTCATCTGTTTTAGTATCAATAAGTTGTATGCTATTCTTATCTGAAGGTATGGTTCATGCAGGTATGGTGGCCATGGTCAACTCGGGGCCAGATTCTAATGGTGCACAGTTCTTCATCACTACAGTTAAGGCCTACTGGTAAGTTTAACATGCTTTTAACATCAAAATCCCCATTAATGATTCATTTGATGGATCTCTTATTGTTAGTCACTAGTTAATCATCTTTTTTGGACACTTTGCCTAATTCCTATATCTATAATTTATGGATATATCCACACTTTTACAGTCCAACACTCAACTTAATATTACTTATTGGCCTTACAAATAATTTTTTGGATATTGATTAGTCCATAATTTCTTTTATTTTTCTATATTCGAGATCCTATATAATATGAAAGATATATGAGTATAATAGTATAATACTCTAGATATTTTCTTTTCCATGTGATGGAGGTTGTAGTGCTGCACTGATGAGGCTTAGGTGCAATGTTTTGATTGCTTGTGTTGCTACTCTAATACACTGGAAGTATAATTTTTTTCTTGATCCTTTGTGATAGAGGTGGCAATTTTAAGGAATTTATATGAAAATGGATCAATCTGGGGTGTGTTTATTGATAATGGGTCGAATAGAAAATAAGAACTTCAAAGGAAACAGGTTTAAAATATAAAATCATTATAATAAAATATAGCTTTTGTTTTTGTGATCATATTTTAGACATTAATAAAATATAAAATCAAAAGTAGAACAAAAAAGCTTTGAAGGGCCATCTCAACCCAACCCAACCCAACCCATCGTATTTTGACCCGTACTTAAAACTAACCATTTGACTGGAACTAATTTTGACAAGTTACCCATAAAAATGTTACTCTTCCTTTTGGGGAAATATCCAAACTACAACCACCTTGTCTTTATTAGTCATTTATGCCGAATCCTAGAGATGCTCCGTATTATGATTAACATCATAATATATGTGTGTATTTATGATACTCTATAGTTGTATACTTGTATGTTACAACAGCTTAACTAGATACAGTGGGTAGAATAGTCAGGCTGCAGAACGTTTTGGTTCCTGTTTTGGTCTTTTACAGTAGCTTATTCATTTGGGGAATTTACAGGTTGGACGGTGAGCATGTTGTGTTTGGGAAAGTAATAGAAGGCATGGATACAGTGTACGCAATTGAAGGGGGAGCAGGTACTTACAGCGGAAAACCAAGAAAAAAGGTTGTTATTGCAGATTCTGGCGAAATTCCAAAGAGTGAGTGGGATGTCGTATTACAAAGTGTAACTGTTGAATCATGACAACTGACACGGGCATAGTGTCGTGCATAGCTAGATTTTACAAAATAAGTATGTTTCTTTCGGTAATTTATTAGTATAATACATTTATTATTTGTATCTATCTTCATATTACAGTTGTTACTAATGATGATTACCATCTTCACAAAAGCTATATGTACAGACTCCTTAGTCCTTTCTGCACTTTCTTCTCTTTTTGATTGCAATGAAACGAGTTGAAATTAATGATGGTATACTTTGTCGTCAACAGTCAAAAACCAAACCATATAAGTGACTATTCAGCCAACGCTAGGTTATTCGAGTCTTATATCCAGCTATTGAATAAGTGATCACTATTATACTCTGTAGTCACTAACTATTATGAGGTATTTGGATTTCCTTTTGGTATACATTTGGTACCATGACTACAAGTTGTGATAATCAGTTTTAATAACAAATTATGTTTTTGGGTTGGACTAGTAAGAAAAGTGTGAGAAATTAGTGTCAAATGTATAAAAAAGGGTTAAGTGCTTTTAATAACTTTCTTACACATAGTGTAAGCCTCGTTAGTTAGGTACACAATATAAATATCATAACTTAGTTAAGTACATTTATAATTACTTAACCCCATAAAAAAATTACATCGGTTTGAAAAGATGGTACGTTAGTGCATTGCGGAATCTCTGTCATATAGGTCATTTAACTGTAAGGATGCGTTTGTTTGATGGGCTTTGGAATGGAGAATGAGTTTGAAAGTAATAAATGTTTTGACTTGTTGATTTAGAAATGAAAATTTGAGAATCAAAACGTATAGATTCAAACTCTATTAAAATGGTGGGTTTATCCTATTCTAGCTGGATCACTATGTCATTGTTTATCTCATACTTTATCTCGCTTTCATAATAAGATATAAATTTTGATATATAAAAAAAAAAAAAAATAATAATCCTTACAAATAATTACTCTTCTATCACCTGTGGGGATATGACTTCATACCTATACATATTACTATGCCTATTACCATACTCACTTTCAAACCAAATACACCTTAAATATCGGTTTGTTTCAATAAAACTTGGGGAAATATACTACTATACCGTATAGAATTTCAACAATAAAGCATTCGTTTGAATAGATATAGATATCCCCATTGTAGCACGTAGAAAAGGTGTTGTCACTTGTCATTTTATCTAATTATAAGTATTTTTAAGATTTTCAAAATATAATTGCTTGAGTATTTAAGTTTGTACCAACACTATTAGGAGTGGTTTGGAGTTGAACGCAATATTGAAATCAATGTTAAACAATGAGGTAACTTATGTAAAATTCGACATGAAAAAGAGAGCGTCAAAATGTTTTTTGCCAATAAAATTAGAAACTGAAAGTTAAGAAAATGATTAAATAAAAAAAGAAAGTTAAGTGGGACCCACCATTGTGCTTCAACAGTTGGCATATAAACTTCAGGTCTACAGAGCACCGGTGTGGGCAATGTTCATTCAAAATCCTTGGTCGAGATCGCCGTCAGACAACGTTCACCCACACCGGAATGGCGTTCCCGACGGCGTTCTGGAACGGCGTCCGGCAAAAAAAGTTGCTGTGACACCCCGCAAATTTGAGTACAATTAAGTACAGTGAACTCGTGAATTTTACGTTAAATTCCTGACAAAATTTAAAACGAAAGTTTTGATGTGAAATAAGTCTAGCAAGCCCAAAATAATAATACGAAAAGTTTACAAAAGTTGTAATTATCATAATTACAAACAAAATAATTTGAATATTTACGGAAGGTTAGCGAAACACGCGTCCGAAGAACATCTTAGAAATGTTCCCAAAATCATTTCGAAATATTATTTAACTAAAATAATATGTGGGAAAAATTTTAAAACAAAATAATATTGTGTTTTAAATACATATTGAGCACGCAGAACATTTATAATGTACAAATCATACATCAGTCAAAAATAATAAAAATGTCATTATTCTGGGTTTAAATAACGTACCTAGAGAACATCTACAAAATAAAAATATAAAATATTAAATTTTATATTGCACTAATTATACCCGTACTCGAAATTAACGGGTTAAAAACCTACAATATTTAGACGGTTCCCAACCCTTCCGTCAGTTTGCTCGTCACTTGCAACCGACGAAGTGACGGGGTTGGCACGGATCCGTCGGTTCTCGTCGGTTGGCATCCGTCACTTTCCCTCGTCACAATACCGACGACTTCCGTCGGTTTTTTTTTTGTTTTTTTTTTTGTTTTGTGTGTATAATATTAAAGGGAAATTGGTAAATGCGGGTCCCAAAAAATGAAGTGACGGAGTAGGAATGGGAGTGGTCAGTCAGTTTCAGTCGGTTTCTGTCAGTTTTTTGAAAAATCTGACGTGGCGCTGACGTGACTCCGTCAGTTTCAGTCAGTTGATTTTTGGGTTGGGAATGGCCTTACCCAAACAAAAATATTTGGGAGACAGTAGTACTGAAACCCATACCCCATCCGTTTGAAATATTTCACCCATATGATTTTATATATCTACTCTCACTCTCACTCTCAGTACACTCAGAGGCGAGCCTGGTGGGTCATTTGACTACTATTAAGAAAAAAAATTAGTTACAGAGCCCACATATTTTATTATTGAACCCCCCTTGTATTTGGACTTAGACCCACCTTGCACTCTTAATTCCATTAAACTACTTGATCAAAAAGCCCAAAGTTGCAATTTACTTTTCCTTCCATATGAAAATCACGTGATTCCATTAGTTATCTACTGGTTAAAAAAATTAATATCTTCACCAAACCCAAATTCGCAAACTTACATCATAGTTCATCTGAAACTCAAAAATTAAAAGGAATGTCTTCTCCAATTGTTGTTTAGCTTCAATATTCAATCATTCATTTGTTCACTGGTAACCTTTCTCTCTGTAGGTTATTGGTGATTATTTTGTGAACTATCATAAATTTAGGGTTTTTATTTTTATATCTTTTGTTAGTATGTGTACAGAAATTATAACTTTTATTTGAACTTGTATGCTTTTTTTATGATAAGGTGGCTTTCTAAATGTTAACAGAAGTGGCAAATGCCCAATATGTATGATATATTGTAGTCTAGGTATTCCTGGTTTACATTCTAATCGTATTTATCCACTTTTTCCAGAAAATGACCCGACCCGGTTGGCACGTGTGAACATTTATTTTGTCACTTTACTAATGTCAAATTCTTATTGACCCATGTGAGTTTTGATCCTAGATTCGCCATTGAGTACACTCACACCACCTACATTCAATTATTTGATCCCACTGTACATTTTCCTTCGGGTGTAAGCTGAAGCAGAGAGGGAGCAGAGGAGACGCAGCAGCAAGTGAAGCATTCTAGCTTCATCTTCCTCACCATTTCATCTTAATCAATTCGTCATCATCACCACCTTAGCATCACCATTTTTTTCCCCTGCTCATCATCATCTCAACATTATCAACTTCACCATTTTCATCATTGTAAGGAAAACTCAACTATTTACGTTTATTATACGTTTATATACATACTATAACTCATTGTAACATGTTAGTGAAAGATTGATAACAAAATTTTAGCTAAAGCCTTTAAAACTCTCGAACTCGGCCTGTGAAAACAATGATGCTACAGTTTCATAACAAATCACGCGATCGGGTGAGGTAACATACCCGAACGGATCAGATAACTCACGCGATCGAGTAAAATCCTAAGTCACGCAATCGGGTTATGTGTGTCACGGGATCGGGTGAAGGAGGATGTTGTGACACCCGTAAAAGTTAGGACTAGTTTTTAGTTCCTAATCATTTAGAAATACGTGTAATTAGTTCTATGTATTAGGCTAATTGTATGTATCAATATATATATTGTTGAATATATCAGCACGCGATTATATTTAATCGTGCATTTTCAAATCGGCCAAAATTCCGATTCATTTATACGGCATTGGTGAAAAACAAATATTTTATCTAATACAGAATTATTATTTAATATCCACATATTATTTATATATTATTTATATAATATATAAAGTATTTCGTATCGTACAAATCAAATGGTCATGAAAAACTCATAAGTAATGTATTATTATTAGAAATAATAATTACTAATCACTTTGATCAAAATAAAACATATTTCGTTTTATAACATTTCACTCAAACGCGATGAAACCAATTAAATTATATCCGTCTCTCGAACGTAAAACAAAGATATATTATTATATCCCATCAAAGATATTTTTATAAAATACATCAAATAAAAGTATAAACGAATGCATTTTTAGAAATTTATCAATTTAAAACATTATACTACTTTTCGATCGGATACAAAAACACGGGTATTTTGTACATCATATTTGTGACACCCGGTCAAAAAGGGCCAAAATTAGGGGCCAATTTAAACTTTAATTATTCGTACTCGGTACGAATCAAAAACAAAGTATTCGGATAATATATATATAACTATATACATAACACGAAATGATTATTTAATAATCACACGCGAACAAATCTGAAACCACTCAGGAAACATAAAAATAAAAGTTGTATCAAAACAACTCTAAATAGAATATTATTAACAGAAATAATATTACAGTACTTGGAAAATTTGCAAAACTCTTTTTGGATAATTAAAAGTATCCGTAAGTTCAAAGTGAAACAACGATATAATTTAGTATCACACTAAAAGTATTTTTGTGAAATACTTCAAATAAAAACCTACACGATTTGAATTTTAGAAATTTATCGTTTGAAAACATTTTACTAAATAACGATCGGGTACACGAACACGGGTCGGAAAACACCCACTCACCTCAATAATTGAGGCCGGTTATAACAACCGACCTCAATTATTTCACAGATTATTCATCACTCTCGGTTCCCTCCTCTCTTCTCTTTTCTCTCGGTTCCAATTCAACAACAACAAAACTACAACAATAACAACATCACAGCAACAATCATCATCATCATAATCAGTGATCATCTTCTTCATCATCATCATCGGGACATCACCATCATCCTCACGGGTTCAAATTTTATTACGTAAGAATCATCAATTTGTTTTTGTTAATTTCATGTTTTTAATACGTTACATATCATGTATTAGCTTTGTATTAAGTTGGTTATATACGAAAATCGATTTACAAATCGGTTTGGGTAAAGTTGGAACGAACAGACCTGCAAAAACGTATGATCCACGCGGCGTGTCCTCTAGAACACGGCGCGTCCTTTTGAAAAACCAAAGAACGCGGTGCGTCCTCTAGAACGCGGCGCGTTCTTCTTAAAACAATGTACACGGCGTGTGCATGTAGTACACGACGTGTACTTCATAAAATCATATTGGACGCGGCGCGTCCTCATGCACACGGCGCGTCCTTTAAATGGCAGTTCCCCCGTTATATTTCATGATCCAACGGATCAATAAACTAGCCCGACGAATTGTAGCTAAAACAGAACAAGTAAATTTTCGAAAAAAACAGGGTAGCTTCTCGATGAAAAATTTATTGTAACGGATTGGGCTCAAATTCGCTCGGTCATTCAAAAACAGCTAAATGGTCAAGGCTAAGTACCTTAGCCTAGCCAGTTTTAAGCCATCCGGGGTCGTCTAGGGGTCGAAAATGGCATAGTTCGGTTTTCGAACTCGTGCTAAATTTTGTAACTTATGAGATAAAGTGAAACGGAAATACAAACTTAAACAATAGGATATAATACGACCGAATGCATACAAATAAAGATTATACAATCAATTGCTCATTAGAATCTCGCGTGTTTAGGACATTAGGAGACTTTGGACCGTACGTTCCTCGTTGGATATATTCACTGCTCGGATAGACTCAGGCGAGTCTCACAGCCCCATTTTTACTGTTTTTAAATATTGGGGTGAGATACAATGCTTACATGTTTTTCGTGATCATATGTTATTTGATTAGTTAATTTGAGAATTAACTCAAGGAATTAAATGATTATTTAGTTCAGATAACTATATTAGTTACATTGTTTGACTACCATTATTTGGTCTTGATTATCATTGTTAAATTTCATATTGTACGAAACCTGCGTTGGTTTCATCATTGTTAAATTCATTATTGTTCGAAAACCTGCGTTGGTTTGTTCAATATTACGAAACCTGCGTTGGTTTCATCATTGTTAAATTTAATGTTGTTCAAAAACCTGCGTTGGTTTGTTCAATGTTACGAAACCTGCGTTGGTTTCACCATTGTTTAAATCATTATTTCGAAACCTGCGTTGGTTTCATCATTGTTTTGAAAACTTAATTGGTTTCATCATTGTTTTGAAAACTTAATTGGTTTCATCATTGTTTTGAAAACTAAACTGTTGAATCATTGTTTAGAAAACCTGCGTTGGTTTCATTATTGTTTGGGGAACCTGCGTTGGTTCAAATCATTATTTAGTAACCTTAATTGGTTAAATCATTGTTTTAGAAAACTTAATTGTTTTAAATCATTGTTTGGTTTATTAATTTAAATCCTTGTTCAGACGAAACATTTTATTATCGTCAAATTATCATGTTGATCACATCAATGTTCATGTTAAACCTGTGAGATTCACCAGCTTTATAGCTGACCTTTTAGCGTTGTATTCTCAGGTGATCAGCAGTAGTAGGATGGCCCTCAGGATAAGCTATCTACTCACGAGTCGCATGCATCCATTTTGACATGAAGATTTTCTTGCATTATATTTTGTATAATGATTATGTATTAAAATCTTCAAAACTACTTTTGCGAACTCGCTATTATGTTGTAAACTTTCACTCAAAACTTGTATTACTTTTGTAATATTTATCAACGTCTCATGTAGAGTCGTTTGCTTGTACTTTGGTGCTTTGTATATTGATTAGTCACACCCAAATCGTCGCTTCCGCAAATCATAAAATTGGGGGTGTGACAATATTGGTATCAGAGCCTGAGGTTATAGCGAACTAGGTTGCATTTAGTGGACCTAGACTATAACCGTTAGGCTGTATTCCTCATTAGGTATAACTGGTTCAGAAATTACATCATACGAATTTAATTTAACGTAGCCTAGCTAACTATGTACAATTAAATGAAGATGATGTGAAGTCTGAAAGGGGTTATGTCGAACAGGAAGACAATAGTAGACTCTGACCACGAGAGAACCGGGACTCAAGCTGATTTGTGCTAGACACAACTAGGCGGATATATACGTGTATATGGTATATGCGTATATGATTAAGCTATTATATATATATATAATGTATATATATATATGGATATGCCTTGGACATGAAATATATGATAGGGCCTTGGATAAATCATAAGGACTTACCGGTCGTAAGTAGATCGAATCAGGGAAAATAGTACCGGGATGTGCCCTAGGTATAGAGGGTCATCTCTTCGAGAGAGTCTTACTCCGGTAAGGATAGAAAATCTTGTTCTCCATCCGTCGTTATGCTTAATGATCAAAATCAATATTCCTCTTAGGATTGAGATCTTTTCCTATCATTCCTAACCAATTCTCTCAAATCGGCAAACACCCAATGGATAATCCCGCGTTGGATAACAAACAAAATTTAAATATCTGTTCTGATGAGATATTCTTGACACTTCTGTAAACTTCAACTCTTGTAATCTGTTAGACTTGCAAGTTAACTGATTACAATCCTATTATCTCTTATTGTCAAATGACATTTCATACGTCAGTTCATTTGTTCAGTATTCATATGATTAAGATAATCATTTACTTCGATTCAAACTCTGACATGTTCCTTATCTTGTTATTGAAGGAACATGCCTCCAAAACGAAAATCCTTCACAAATGCTGAACTGGAACGACTCATCAACCAGCGAGTGACTGAAGCACTGGCTGCACAACAACCTCCTCCCACCAGCGGATCTGGACCAAACCCGAGGAGCACAGAAGTCAACAACGACGCTCCGGTGCCAAAACCCTGCACCTATAAAGAATTCCTCAATTGCAACCCTCTTACTTTCAAAGGTACGGAAGGAGCCATCGGTCTACTACAGTGGATTGAGAAGATGGAGTCTGTCTTCCGTATCTGCAACTGCCCGGAGGACTGCAAAGTCAAGTACTCTATCTGCACACTACTGGAGGGTGCACTCACCTGGTGGAACACTTATGCCCAGACGGTGGGGGTCGATGAGGCTTACAAACTTCCCTGGGATGATCTGAAAAGGATGATGACCGAAGAGTACTGCCCTAGGGAAGAGATCCAACGGCTGGAAACAGAGTTCTGGAATCACTCTATCAGCGGCAATGACATAGCTGGATACACTACTCGCTTCCACCAACTAGCTCTCTTGTGTCCAACAATGGTTAACCCCGAGTATAAAAGGGTGGAGAGGTACATCTGGGGACTTCCTGCAAGTATCAGAGGGATGGTGACTGCTTCCAAACCAGGAACCATCCAGGCTGCCGTTCGTATGGCTCATAGCCTCATGGCACAGGTTGTCCAAGAAGGAAAGGACAACAAAAGGAAATCGGAGGGAAACTTTGACAACCAGAGTCAGGCTACCAAGAAGCCTGCAACCACCAAAGTCAATGCCTCTGGATCTGGATCTGGAACAGAAAACAAGAAGGAGTACTCTGGAACAAAACCCTACTGTTCAAAGTGCAAACGCCACCATGATGGACCTTGTGGCGACCCCTGTGATAAGTGCAAGCGTTTTGGGCATCTTGCAAAAGATTGCCGAGTAAAAGCTTGTTTTGAATGTGGTGTAATGGGACACTACCGAAATGACTGTCCCAAGCTGAAAAACACCAACACTGCCAAAGGAAGGTTCTTCGTACTGAGAGCTAAGGACGCTCAAGCAGACCCTGACACTGGTACGTATAATTGTGCGTCATGTCTATTCTATTCCTTGATGATAAATATACAATTAGATTAGCAAGTTGTGGTTAATCGAATCAGGAAGTGTAAAACGTAATTACACTTTAGAATTCAATGGCTAGGCTTTTTGGTCTAGAGCGGTAATTTGGATATCATTATTGATATACATAGGCGAATAGGCCATTTTGTTGGAATCATTGTTGAAGGAAACTCATCGTTTTCCTAATCATGAATGTATCAGTGAAAATATGTGCTACAGTATTCGATTAGCTAAAACAGTATATGGCTAGGCATGCATGTTTTGGGCATATAAATTGATTATCACTTCGGTGATCTAGTCGGGTATCATTTCGATGATATAATCTGGTTATCACTGCGGTGATCTAGTCTGAACATGATTATCACGTTAGTGACATAAAATTTGGATAAGTATTGAAAAACTATATTTATTAATATAGGACATGTGTACATTATGTCGGTGTTGATAGTTACATTGAACTTTAAGAACACCGTAGGAACTCATTGAATTCGGTGGATTATAAATCCAAATCATAGTGATACTTGGTAAGACGGACCGACCTTGTTATGTAGGTAACGGGCGGGTAAAGAATCGGACTTCTCCATTATTCATTGAGATCAGTAGGTTTAAGCCTAACAAGGGGAGAAGGATAAATCGGATGTCTTAGTGTTAGACATATCACATAGTCGGCCTTATTAGCACGCGAGCATAGGTTTCACTTGAATTTCGGGACGAAATTCTCCTAACAAGGGGAGAATGTGACACCCGGTCAAAAAGGGCCAAAATTAGGGGCCAATTTAAACTTTAATTATTCGTACTCGGTACGAATCAAAAACAAAGTATTCGGATAATATATATATATAACTATATACATAACACGAAATGATTATTTAATAATCACACGCGAACAAATCTGAAACCACTCAGGAAACATAAAAATAAAAGTTGTCTCAAAACAACTCTAAATAGAATATTATTAACAGAAATAATATTACAGTACTTGGAAAATTTGCAAAACTCTTTTTGGATAATTAAAAGTATCCGTAAGTTCAAAGTGAAACAACGATATAATTTAGTATCACACTAAAAGTATTTTTGTGAAATACTTCAAATAAAAACCTACACGATTTGAATTTTAGAAATTTATCGTTTGAAAACATTTTACTAAATAACGATCGGGTACACGAACACGGGTCGGAAAACACCCACTCACCTCAATAATTGAGGCCGGTTATAACAACCGACCTCAATTATTTCACAGATTATTCATCACTCTCGGTTCCCTCCTCTCTTCTCTTTTCTCTCGGTTCCAATTCAACAACAACAAAACTACAACAATAACAACATCACAGCAACAATCATCATCATCATAATCAGTGATCATCTTCTTCATCATCATCATCGGGACATCACCATCATCCTCACGGGTTCAAATTTTATTACATAAGAATCATCAATTTGTTTTTGTTAATTTCATGTTTTTAATACGTTACATATCATGTATTAGCTTTGTATTAAGTTGGTTATATACGAAAATCGATTTAGAAATCGGTTTGGGTAAAGTTGGAACGAACAGACCTGCAAAAACGTATGATCCACGCGGCGTGTCCTCTAGAACACGGCGCGTCCTTTTGAAAAACCAAAGAACGCGGTGCGTCCTCTAGAACGCGGCGCGTTCTTCTTAAAACAATGTACACGGCGTGTGCATGTAGTACACGGCGTGTACTTCATAAAATCATATTGGACGCGGCGCGTCCTCATGCACACGGCGCGTCCTTTAAATGGCAGTTCCCCCGTTATATTTCATGATCCAACGGATCAATAAACTAGCCCGACGAATTGTAGCTAAAACAGAACAAGTAAATTTTCGAAAAAAACAGGGTAGCTTCTCGATGAAAAATTTATTGTAACGGATTGGGCTCAAATTCGCTCGATCATTCAAAAACAGCTAAATGGTCAAGGCTAAGTACCTTAGCCTAGCCAGTTTTAAGCCATCCGGGGTCGTCTAGGGGTCGAAAATGGCATAGTTCGGTTTTCGAACTCGTGCTAAATTTTGTAACTTATGAGATAAAGTGAAACGGAAATACAAACTTAAACAATAGGATATAATACGACCGAATGCATACAAATAAAGATTATACAATCAATTGCTCATTAGAATCTCGCGTGTTTAGGACATTAGGAGACTTTGGACCGTACGTTCCTCGTTGGATATATTCACTGCTCGGATAGACTCAGGTGAGTCTCACAGCCCCATTTTTACTGTTTTTAAATATTGGGGTGAGATACAATGCTTACATGTTTTTCGTGATCATATGTTATTTGATTAGTTAATTTGAGAATTAACTCAAGGAATTAAATGATTATTTAGTTCAGATAACTATATTAGTTACATTGTTTGACTACCATTATTTGGCCTTGATTATCATTGTTAAATTTCATATTGTACGAAACCTGCGTTGGTTTCATCATTGTTAAATTCATTATTGTTCGAAAACCTGCGTTGGTTTGTTCAATATTACGAAACCTGCGTTGGTTTCATCATTGTTAAATTTAATGTTGTTCAAAAACCTGCGTTGGTTTGTTCAATGTTACGAAACCTGCGTTGGTTTCACCATTGTTTAAATCATTATTTCGAAACCTGCGTTGGTTTCATCATTGTTTTGAAAACTTAATTGGTTTCATCATTGTTTTGAAAACTTAATTGGTTTCATCATTGTTTTGAAAACTAAACTGTTGAATCATTGTTTAGAAAACCTGCGTTGGTTTCATTATTGTTTGGGGAACCTGCGTTGGTTCAAATCATTATTTAGTAACCTTAATTGGTTAAATCATTGTTTTAGAAAACTTAATTGTTTTAAATCATTGTTTGGTTTATTAATTTAAATCCTTGTTCAGACGAAACATTTTATTATCGTCAAATTATCATGTTGATCACATCAATGTTCATGTTAAACCTGTGAGATTCACCAGCTTTATAGCTGACCTTTTAGCGTTGTATTCTCAGGTGATCAGCAGTAGTAGGATGGCCCTCAGGATAAGCTATCTACTCACGAGTCGCATGCATCCATTTTGACATGAAGATTTTCTTGCATTATATTTTGTATAATGATTATGTATTAAAATCTTCAAAACTACTTTTGCGAACTCGCTATTATGTTGTAAACTTTCACTCAAAACTTGTATTACTTTTGTAATATTTATCAACGTCTCATGTAGAGTCGTTTGCTTGTACTTTGGTGCTTTGTATATTGATTAGTCACACCCAAATCGTCGCTTCCGCAAATCATAAAATTGGGGGTGTGACAATATTGTGCCAACCAACTCCAATTATTGGAGTTGGCAGCTATACCAAACCGCACCCTTACTCTCATTTTCTCATTTCATTTTCATTCTCAATTCTTTCAATCTCTCTCTCGGCTAAACTATCACCAACACAAAAATCATCAAACAACAACAATTAACAAGCAACAGATTATCATCATCATCATTTCGTGGATCATCATCATCCTCTTCATCATCTCCTTCGTTTTCATCATCATCACCATCCAAGCTCCATTTCTAAAATCGTAAGGAATCGTTAACTCAATCTTTGTGATTTTGTATTTAAATAACGTATATTATCATGTATTAGTGCTAGGATTGATGATTGCTAGTTAAATTGCGGATTAGATTTGGTTTGGGTATGATTTTGAAACGGCAGACTCGTTACAGACCTTTGAATCCGGCGGATTCATGGTGAATCCGGCGGATTCCCACCCAGAACCAAGAACAACCCGGCGCGTGCAGTTTGTACCCGGCGCATCCTTTAAATTATCATGAATCCGGTCGGATTCATGGGAATCCGGCGGATTCCCTTTATTTGTCACCAATCCGGCGGATTCCCCCTTTATATTTCATGATCCAATGGATCAATAAACTAGCCCTGCGAATCCCAGCTAAAACAGAATAAACATTTTTTCGAAAACGTCGACAATTTCACAAGTCTAACAAACGTGCTTCTCGATGAAAAATTTATTGTAACGGATTGGGCTCAAATTTGCACGGTCATTCAAAAACAACCCAATGGTCAAGGCTAAGTACCTTAGCCTAGTCATTTTTAGGCCATCCGGAGTCATCTAGGGGTCGAAAATGGCATATTTTAGTTTTCGGATCCCCGTTTTTCCATAAACTTAAAACTAAAGGTTTACACTAAGTGTCAGACATCGCGACATATTTCATACTTTTACGATGCAACATTTAAACACTTCAAATATGCTTTTATAAGTTCACAACAAAGGAAAATAGTAATAATAATTGAAGAATTATTATATCAATCAATCACCAACGATCCGTATACATTTTCACAATTTCAAACATATTCATTAACCAAAGTATTTGGTCATAACTAGTTGAGGGAACAACTAGCATAGATGGTCCGTTGTGTCATCTAATCAATTTAACCTTGCGCGTTTAATACGCCCGGCAGGTTTCAATAATCTAATCATTTATCAAAACCTTGCGCGTCAAAGACACCCTGCAGGTTTCAGTCGATTGATCGACATCATTGTATTGTGAAACATCAATTGTGCTTACTAGCATCACATTAGGCTCAGGTGAGTCTCATAGCCCCTTTTTAAATGCTTTTACCTAGGGGTGAGATACATGCTCATTTTGTTTTACATCTGAACACAAGTATCAAAACATCGCTATATATATTACATGAGTTAAAATCATCTAATCATTTTAAGTCCTCATAGCATAGTTTGGTAATACTTTGTAGCGTGAATGTTAGTGTATGGATCCATATGGGACTGACAATCCCCGTCCGGGTCAGCAAGCACTGACTGGTCAAACGGACGCATTATCATTTGTTCATACGTGTGTTGATTAGGCATACGCATAGAGGCACCCTCGCTCAGGCACTTAATTGTGATCCTGACATCTCAGTTAAGCTCAGACTATGTGCTCATGGCTTTATATACATTATATTTGATTAATTTCAAACATCATTATTAAATCTTGTGGTTCATACATCATATCTTATCATTAAACCTGTGAGCTCACCAGCTTTATAGCTGACCTTTTAGCATGTATTCTCAGGTTCTCAGCAGCAGTAGGACTGCCATTCAGGATGCCCATTAGTTCGAGTCGCATACAGACATCAAGAGATTGTCATGCATTACTATATTTTGTATAATTTAGTTATGCCA
Source organism: Helichrysum umbraculigerum (assembly GCA_949592205.1). Classification (NCBI taxonomy): domain Eukaryota; kingdom Viridiplantae; phylum Streptophyta; class Magnoliopsida; order Asterales; family Asteraceae; genus Helichrysum; species Helichrysum umbraculigerum. The sequence continues at coordinate 512,069 of CATIUR010000020.1, forward strand.
TAGAATCTCTATCATTTGAACTCAAGGGCTTTTGTAAACTATATTATAATGGTGTAAAACCTTTATTTTACAAATGTATTTGTAAACGACGCATGTAGTGGTCGTTCATTATGTAATCTGGTGCTTTGTGTATTGATTAGTCGCGCCTCGAACCGACCCGCTTCCGCATCATAATTTGGGGGTGCGACAGATGTCACGCGATCGGGTCAGAATGGTCACGCGATCGCGTGAGTTAAGATTCCATGTCAGTCTAGACTTGTATCATTTCATGGTACAAGTACGATATACAAACTAATAACAATACGGATATCAATTGGAACGACAACTAATACAAACTATGAAAGTGCATTTATATAATGAAACGAAAAGTATATATTTGAATATATACACATTTATAAATATGCGACGGAACAATTGTATATACATATATATACTAATACACAACGAGCTAAGGGTTTGTGTACCCGATCAGTTCGTGTTGTATTTTTAGCAAAACGCAGACGGAATCGCAGTACAGGGGTTACCATACCCGACCGGCTGGGTTGAGACACACGATCGGGGGAGATACCATAGCCGATCGGGTAAGTATATACAACCGATCGGTTGATAGCCAAAAACAATAAGTAGCCGAATGTGTACTCCATATATTAACCGAATGGGTAATTAAATGGTTACCGAATGGGTACCCTATATATTAGCCGAATGAGTAAGAGACCCACCAAAACACATGACTTCATGGTTACCTCTAGTATCATATAATAATCAAACAAATTAAGACTTGATTTTTATCATGATCTAAACATAAGTATCATCATAAGCATGATCTGAGCATATATATGATAATCAAATAAGTGAACATGTGTATAATCCTATGTGTTGTCATGATCAGTATATATATATATATATATATATATATATATATATAGTGATCTCCCGAAACGCATAAGTAGACTTCAAGATCGTGTACTTTTATTTCAAAATTTTTACAGAGATATAACTAAGTGTACACAACTATTAATTCAAATGTTAACTTTTATAAACAAATCAAATGGAGTAAACGGGCACGAGTAAAACTAAAATTTTTACGAAATGTTATCGGGTTGGACCGAAATGGGTTACATAAATAATTGGGCCGTACCTATGGGGCTTTATTATTGGGCCAAACTAATTGGGCCAAGCCCAACGGGTCGTGAAGTTTTAAAACGCAAACTTAAACCGGAACTAAATATATGTGATAAGTTAAACGAAACGACATTTATAAATACATATATATATACCACTACATACTTGTATATATATACTTAACGAGAAATATTACATATTTCTAACATGTATCGTCACCAACAATTTGTACAATTTAAGGAATTAACAATTTGCTTAAAACAAGTAAACTAATAACATAAATTGATTTAACAAATCAAAGTACTTATGTTAATACAATTATTGTGTATAGGTTAACATACCTTGGGCGACACTTTTCAGCTGCTAGCTTTCACATCGCACCTACAGTGAGTTCACAACCCCTTTTCACTATTTTAATACTTTTTAAACTTGGGGTGAAAAACATAGCTAACGTTTTTGCTATACATGCAATATTGTCTATAATTGCTTTTGTGCTTATATGCTACTGATTATATGAATGATTGCATACCATGATATCGAACTTTCTGTGAATACTTATATGTTTATGTACGGTCATAGGATATTACCTTTCTACAAAACTGTTGTGAACGACCTTATTTGACTTACTTGTCAACCCTTTTACTAAATGAATATGGTTAAACAAACCATTCTTAAAGAAACCTGTGAATTCACTTGTAACACCCCCAAATTTAACAGTTTGCGGAAGCGATGTTTTGGGTGTTACTAATCAATAATCACAAGCACAAAGGATACAGTGAACGACTCTAAATGAGACGTTCGAAAAGTATTACATTAATACATAAGTAATTCAAAATACAAGCTCGAGTTTCGAGTAAATTCCTAGAGATTCTAATACATAACAGTAAGTACAAAAATAATGTAATAAAATCTCCAAGCTTGTAAATGCATGCGACTCGAGCTAAGCAAGCTTATCCTGCTGGGCATCCCAACTGATGCTGTGTACCTGAGAAGCATTACTAAAACGGTCAACCAAAACGGTTGGTGAATCTCACAGGTTTGTAAGTAAGTAAATAGTTTGAACACACGAGTATTATTTGTAAATCGTAAGCCAGCCAGCCAGTAAGTAACGATCGCAGGTCATGCTAATCGTTCACTTAAGTATTGATTGCAGGTCATGCTAATCATCTGTAAGTATGTGGTTGCAGGTCTTGCTAACCATTTGTAAGTGGGTGGTTGCAGGTCTTGCTAACCGTAATGAGTAACGATCGCAGGTCATGCCAATCGTTCACTCCGTAATGATTGCAGGTCATGCTAATCATGCGTTTCCACGAACTACCATAATTGAAACTTAACATACTGTAAATAATAGTACTCCCGTAAATGTAATCCAAAACATTCATATTAAACAAGTAAGAAACGTGAGCCACCATAATTGCAGGTCATGCTAATCATGCGTTGACTCGGCCATTATTAGTTTTATGAAAACAAGTAATGCATCTCACCCCTGGGTATAAAACAGTAAAATAGGGGCTGTAAGACTCACCTGAGTCTAGCAGACAATGCAGTAAGTAAGCAAGTAGTATCCCGAACTAGCAACCCTTAGCGTCCTAATACGCACAAGGTTTAGTAAGTAAATGGAATACTTGTAAAGTATCCATGCTAGTTGTTCCCAAACTAGTTAATGTCCATAAGTTTGTTTGTACGTTTGTAATTGTTTGTAATTTGTAGAAAAGTTGTACGGCCCGTTGGTATCGGTGTATAATAATAATTCCATCCATTATTATTATGTATTCATAGTAGTTGTACAGTTGTAAAACGTACGTGTATAATTGTTTGTATTACAACGTGTATCGTTCGCGTAAGTTCCAATGGGCTTAATCCCCAAAGGTACAAGTGAATCCTTGTAAATGTTCGAGTGTAAGTTCGTATCAGTTAACGTGTAATCCAGCACGTAACTAGTAAGTGAACTTGTAAGTTCGTATCGGGTGCAATCCCGTGTAGTGTACAAGTGTATGTTCGTTGGAGTGAAATTTCCTAAGTATTTTCGAGTGCAGTCTCGTGTGTGTGAGTGAAATCTCACGTTCAGTTAAGTATAATCTCGTACGTATTCGAGTATTTGTGTATACTTCCAAAAGTATAGTATTTTCATGTATAAGTCGTATCGTATTTGATTTGGTTGTTGAAAAGTGATTTTTGACACTTAGAATGTTTTTGGCCTCTGTTTTTAGGTTTTTGCGACACTAAATGCGACACAGCCCTTGTGTCACATGATTTATGCGACACAACCATTGTGTCACATGATTTATGCGACACAACCCTTGTGTCACATGGATGCAACTTAATGCGACACAATATGCGACACAACCCTTGTGTCACATGATTTATGCGACACAACCCTTGTGTAACATGGATGCAACTTAATGCGACACAATATGCGACACAACCCTTGTGTCACATGGTTGCCATGCGACACAACATGTGACACAAGCCTTGTGTCACATGAAAGTTTGGTCCTATGCAACACAGCGACTGACTTCGTTTTTAAGCTCGGTTTTGGGTCAAACGACCTCGGTTTGACCCGAAACTTTTACACAAGTTCTAAAATGGCTAAGTAACGTTAGAAAAATTATCGTTTCGTTTCGGGGGGTCTCGAGATGTCGGTTTTCATTTAACGTCACTAAAACTACACATACGTTCACTAATATATTTTTCTAGGAAAATGGGGGCGTTTTGGAGGTAAACCTTCTTCACGAAAGTTGTAGCTGACGAAAAGACGAAGATTTCTTGTTTAGAAAGTTTTCGCTAGATTCGAACGTACGATTTTTTAAAAATTCGAGAAGCGGACTGTTTTCAGTGGTAGTTTTCGGTTTACATTTTCGAGTTCTAAAAACGAGTTTTAGCTTATGATTTGGACATTAACTAGCTAGATTATCAACTAGAGAAGTAAATAAAAGTATTTAAAGGAGTTTTAAGGTGTTGTTAACTTACAAGAGTCGGATTAAAATTTCGAAAAGATAGAAACGTAAAGGCTCGCGTGGTGTTCGTTTTTGCTCCAAACCGTGTAACGATCCGAGGTGATTTAGTGGTGTTATTTGGTGGATGATGGTGTCGGTTTTGGGAGGTTTTTAGAGAGAGAGAGAACCAAGTAGAGAGAGGGAGGAGAGGAGATGGGAGGTTGAGTGAAAATGGAAATGGGAGTGGGGTGGTAAGGTGGTGGTGTAAGAGTCAAGGGTATGGGGTGCCATATCCCCCCCCCCCCTTGACTGATTTTCGGCTGGGCCCCACCCCATGTGGGTGGGTTAAATTGTTCTCCCAAGTTTGCGTATATACCCGTGTTCGTTTTCCCGGTCGTTTAAACGTTTAATTATTTATATACGCGATAATACACGAGTTTAAAACACGGAATAATATCCGATAATTTAGTTGAAGTATTTTAATAAATTACTTTGTTTTCAAGTTAAACAATATAACTTAGTTTTTGTTTTGTCGGTTGGTCGAGTTTTCGGAGAGTTCGGTAACGTTTTGGTTAAGACGTACGTTTTCGTTATATTATAAACATAATATAAAATAGTAGTTGAAGTAATTAAATAAATTAAAATTATTTAATAATTATTTTACCAACGTCCGTATGTTTGTACAATTGTAGTTTTATACGATTTGAACGAATCGTATACGCGTATATATATTCCATCCATATATATATATAATAAGTAAGTAACGTATTTAATCCTATTTCATATTAAATACAAGTGGTAAACACGTAATTAGGAAAGTTTTAAATTGGCCCTAATTTTGGGGTTGTTACATTCTCCCCTTGTTAGGAGAATTTCGTCCCGAAATTTGTTCGAAGTAGTAATCGGTAGTTCGATATTCGTCAGGTAGCTACAATGCGTACTAGTAGCCTACAGTAGTAGGGTAGGTCCTACAGTGTTTGAAATCAAGTAGTTGTCAAGTGGTAACGTACCCTAAATTTTGTGGCCTGGAGGTAGTGGGCATTTGGCCTTGAGATGGCCGGCACTCCCGCAGTTGAAGCACAGCTTCGCTTTAGGAGGGTTCGTACTTTTAGGTTTGGATTTGCATCGACCGATGGGTATGGCACACGTTCCTTTATGATGCCGAGAACATCGGGAACAGTAAGGTTTCTTTCGCAAGTAGTTTCCTGAAAGGTTGGAGGGAGTAATCTTCACCCTTTTTGCTGGAGGTGGCGTACAGTCAGTATCGGTATCCTCTTCAGTAGGAGTACCTTGTGATGTTGATGGTGAAGCAAGGTTTTCTAAGGCTAGCAATCGTAACTCGTACTCACGCATACGTACGTTATTCTGGAAGGCAGTTTGTCGTAAGCTATCTATGTCTTCCCTTGCTTCGGTTAGTTGTTTTCTCAGCGATTCAATAGTTTGGTTGAGGTGGCTGACTGATTCAGTAGTCAGGATTACATTAACTGATGCCTTTGCAGCGGTTTGAGCAACGGGAGAGGCAGGTGCTGTTGCTGATTCGGCAGAATGTTCTGTATCACACCCGAGTTCGAGAAGGTAAGGAAACATCACTGGTTCCTCACTGAGCAGTTCATCATCCAAGGTAGGGTTGTTGATGGAGTGAGTTGTCATTTCCTACGAAATAATTATTCTATTTTAAGAATTGTTACAAGTAAGTGAAGTTCTATTGGATGACTTGTTCAAAGTAACAAACAATATACGAGTTCCCGGTCTCAACCAATGTGAGATATTTGGGAAGGAAGTTTGTTATTGGTAATCCAAGTGTAATACAAGTTATATGGTCGGAATCTGTATAGTCGGTCGTTTCCTAATCCTATTGGGTACTTAGGATCAAAGAAAACACACAGAATAAAAGGCAATTATACATAAATCATTAAGCGAGAGATTTATGGGAAAAACGGTTTCGGGTAATCAAAGAATGAGCGTACCCGGGTTAAGCAAATCACAAAGTCTCGGATTTGGGTCATCCTCCCTAGCGTTAATTACATAAGCTCTACTCCTTGTGTGGTTGGTTCGGAGTTTCAGTTTTGGGCAATCCTTCCTGAAGTGCCCGGTACCGTTGCACTCATAGCAGGTTTTGGGTGCAGGGGTATCAGTGCCAGTGGGGTTGGTTCGACAGTCTTGGGTCAGGTGCCCGAATTTCTTGCAATTGGAACAGGGACAGGGGCCATCATGGTGTAACCCGCATTTGGAACAGTAAGGTTTGCTCCCCTTGTAAGCCTTTGAGTCATTGGCATTGACTGTTGTAGGCTTTTTATCAGAAGTCGGGTTGGACGAGTGGAGACTTACTTCCCATTTACGTTTGTTATTTGTAGGTGGGGTTGAAGTCGAGCCACGGCGGACAGAATTTGCCGTTAACTCATGAGCCATGCGAATGGCGCTCTGAATGGTTCCCGGTTTAGATGAAGTCACTAAATCTTGAAGCCGCTCAGGAAGTCCATCGACGTATTTCTCGATCCTCTTGTACTCAGGATCGACCATGGTTGGGCAGAGGAGTGCCAGCTGGTGAAAGCGGTTGGTGTAACCGGTGATGTCATTTCCCTGCATCTTGTGATTCCAGAATTCTATCTCCAGTTGTTTTAGTTCATCTCTTGGGCAGTACTCTCCCCTCAGCATAATCTTCAGCTCATTCCATGGAAGTTTGTAGGCATTGGCAACACTCACAGTCTGAGCGTAGGTGTTCCACCAAGTAAGGGCAGTGTCAGAAAATGTGCTGGCTGCGAACTTGACCTTGTCGTCCTCAACGCAGTTGCAGATAAGGAATACTGATTCTATCTTCTTGATCCATCGTATTAGACCGATTGCTCCTTCAGTACCTGCAAAGCTCAAGGGTTTGCAGTTTTGGAAGTCCTTGTAGGTGCAGGTTTTGGGTGGTGGTGTGTTGTTAGCCGTATCTTCGCTACCAGGAGTGGTTGCTCGGACGGCTAAGGCTTGAGCCACACTACGGGCAATAATACCCGCAACTTCGGCTTCAGTAAGTGTGATTTGTCGTCGAGGAGGCATGTTCCTTGAAACAACAAATAAAGAACATGTGAAGGTTCGAGCAAGAATTATGATCGTGATGATCGGTTTCGTACAAAGAAATTACGCCAAAAGTTGATACATGGATAGTTTAACAAAAGTAGTAGGATTGTTATAATTGAAACATAAAAGTTAAGTAAGGATGGAACGACGAGAATCGAGTTGTCGTTTGTTTGGTGTAATTTGAAAAAGAATTTCGCAGTTGTCGAGAGAGAATATTGTATCGGAGAAAAGAGGCCTATGTATATATATATAACACATAACCGCCTAGTGTGTGTCTAGCACAATCAAGTAAGAGTCCAGGTTCTCTCGAGGTCAGAGTCAGCTAATGTATTCCGGTTTGACATAACCCCTTTCAGATCCCACGTCATCTTCATTTAATTGTACATAGTTGATCAGGCTATGTTAAATTAAATTTGTATGATGTAACCTCTGAACCAGTTATACCTAGTGAGGAATACTGCCTAACGGTCATAGTCTAGGCCCACTAAATGCAACCTAATTCACTATAACCTTAGGCTCTGATACCAATCTGTAACACCCCCAAATTTAACAGTTTGCGGAAGCGATGTTTTGGGTGTTACTAATCAATAATCACAAGCACAAAGGATACAGTGAACGACTCTAAATGAGACGTTCGAAAAGTATTACATTAATACATAAGTAATTCAAAATACAAGCTCGAGTTTCGAGTAAATTCCTAGAGATTCTAATACATAACAGTAAGTACAAAAGTAATGTAATAAAATCTCCAAGCTTGTAAATGCATGCGACTCGAGCTAAGCAAGCTTATCCTGCTGGGCATCCCTACTGATGCTGTGTACCTGAGAAGCATTACTAAAACGGTTAACCAAAAAGGTTGGTGAATCTCACAGGTTTGTAAGTAAGTAAATAGTTTGAACACACGAGTATTATTTGTAAATCGTAAGCCAGCCAGCCAGTAAGTAACGATCGCAGGTCATGCTAATCGTTCACTTAAGTAATGATTGCAGGTCATGCTAATCATCTGTAAGTATGTGGTTGCAGGTCTTGCTAACCAATTGTAAGTGGGTGGTTGCAGGTCTTGCTAACCGTAATGAGTAACGATCGCAGGTCATGCCAATCGTTCACTCCGTAATGATTGCAGGTCATGCTAATCATGCGTTTCCACGAACTACCATAATTGAAACTTAACATACTGTAAATAATAGTACTCCCGTAAATGTAATCCAAAACATTCATATTAAACAAGTAAGAAATGTGAGCCAACATAATTGCAGGTCATGCTAATCATGCGTTGACTCGGCCATTATTAGTTTTATGAAAACAAGTAATGCATCTCACCCCTGGGTATAAAACAGTAAAATAGGGGCTGTAAGACTCACCTGAGTCTAGCAGACAATGCAGTAAGTAAGCAAGTAGTATCCCGAACTAGCAACCCTTAGCGTCCTAATACGCACAAGGTTTAGTAAGTAAATGGAATACTTGTAAAGTATCCATGCTAGTTGTTCCCAAACTAGTTAATGTCCATAAGTTTGTTTGTACGTTTGTAATTGTTTGTAGTTTGTAGAAAAGTTGTACGGCCCGTTGGTATCGGTGTATAATAATAATTCCATCCATTATTATTATGTATTCATAGTAGTTGTACAGTTGTAAAGCGTACGTGTATAATTGTTTGTATTACAACGTGTATCGTTCGCGTAAGTTCCAATGGGCTTAATCCCCAAAGGTACAAGTGAATCCTTGTAAATGTTCGAGTGTAAGTTCGTATCAGTTAACGTGTAATCCAGCACGTAACTAGTAAGTGAACTTGTAAGTTCGTATCGGGTGCAATCCCGTGTAGTGTACAAGTGTATGTTCGTTGGAGTGAAATTTCCTAAGTATTTTCGAGTGCAGTCTCGTGTGTGTGAGTGAAATCTCACGTTCAGTTAAGTATAATCTCGTACGTATTCGAGTATTTGTGTATACTTCCAAAAGTATAGTATTTTCATGTATAAGTCGTATCGTATTTGATTTGGTTGTTGAAAAGTGATTTTTAGACACTTAGAATGTTTTTGGCCTCTGTTTTTAGGTTTTTGCGACACTAAATGCGACACAGCCCTTGTGTCACATGATTTATGTGACACAACCATTGTGTCACATGATTTATGCGACACAACCCTTGTGTCACATGGATGCAACTTAATGCGACACAATATGCGACACAACCCTTGTGTCACATGATTTATGCGACACAACCCTTGTGTCACATGGATGCAACTTAATGCGACACAATATGCGACACAACCCTTGTGTCACATGGTTGCCATGCGACACAACATGTGACACAAGCCTTGTGTCACATGAAAGTTTGGTCCTATGCAACACAGCGACTGACTTCGTTTTTAAGCTCGGTTTTGGGTCAAACGACCTCGGTTTGACCCGAAACTTTTACACAAGTTCTAAAATGGCTAAGTAACGTTAGAAAAATTATCGTTTCGTTTCGGGGGGTCTCGAGATGTCGGTTTTCATTTAACGTCACTAAAACTACACATACGTTCACTAATATATTTTTCTAGGAAAATGGGGGCGTTTTGGAGGTAAACCTTCTTCACGAAAGTTGTAGCCGACGAAAAGACGAAGATTTCTTGTTTAGAAAGTTTTCGCTAGATTCGAACGTACGATTTTTTAAAAATTCGAGAAGCGGACTGTTTTCAGTGGTAGTTTTCGGGTTACATTTTCGAGTTCTAAAAACGAGTTTTAGCTTATGATTTGGACATTAACTAGCTAGATTATCAACTAGAGAAGTAAATAAAAGTATTTAAAGGAGTTTTAAGGTGTTGTTAACTTACAAGAGTCGGATTAAAATTCCGAAAAGATAGAAACGTAAAGGCTCGCGTGGTGTTCGTTTTTGCTCCAAACCGTGTAACGATCCGAGGTGATTTAGTGGTGTTATTTGGTGGATGATGGTGTCGGTTTTGGGAGGTTTTTAGAGAGAGAGAGAGAACCGAGTAGAGAGAGGGAGGAGAGGAGATGGGAGGTTGAGTGAAAATGGAAATGGGAGTGGGGTGGTAAGGTGGTGGTGTAAGAGTCAAGGGTATGGGGTGCCATATCCCCCCCCCCCCCCCCCCCCCCTTGACTGATTTTCGGCTGGGCCCCACCTCATGTGGGTGGGTTAAATTGTTCTCCCAAGTTTGCGTATATACCCGTGTTCGTTTCCCCGGTCGTTTAAACGTTTAATTATTTATATACGCGATAATACACGAGTTTAAAACACGGAATAATATCCGATAATTTAGTTGAAGTATTTTAATAAATTACTTTGTTTTCAAGTTAAACAATATAACTTAGTTTTTATTTTGTCGGTTGGTCGAGTTTTCGGAGAGTTCGGTAACGTTTTGGTTAAAACGTACATTTTCGTTATATTATAAACATAATATAAAATAGTAGTTGAAGTAATTAAATAAATTAACATTATTTAATAATTGTTTTACCAACGTCCGTATGTTTGTACAATTGTAGTTTTATACGATTTGAACGAATCGTATACGCGTATATATATTCCATCCATATATATATATAATAAGTATGTAACGTATTTAATCCTATTTCATATTAAATACAAGTATTAAACACGTAATTAGGAAAATTTTAAATTGGCCCTAATTTTGGGGTTGTTACATCACTCAACATTATTGTTGACGTTTTTACTATTTTTTCAGGTATCTAGCAGCACTAGAAAGCATGCATATGCATGAAGTTAGGCGACCCTCAACGAACTAGGATGCCACATTTGGAACAAAAATAGAATTTTCTTTGTATAATTAATTATATTAATTGTACTTATGAAATTACTTTTGAGACGATATATTTTATGACATTATTTTACGACTTCGCTAAGTCGTAGATATTTTATAACAATTATATATTAAATTGGCATCTTAGTTCACTGTTCTGCAATAATCACACGCTCTGATCTGGCATGAGTGTTAATGTTGACGTCATCACCCCAGTACACACTAATGCTTCCGCAATCATCTGATAAATGGTAATCATCAAATTTGGGGGTGTGACAGTTGCTTTTGTTTGTTTGTTTTTTCTTTTTTCTTTTCTTTTTCCCTCACACACACTAATTTAACAAATAAAAAAATAATTTTCAGAACACTGTAAACTCAACATCTTCCATTCACCCACTTTTCAACAACAACATTCTCGTGAGAACATCGTTAAAAACAGTGTCATCGCACCATGTGCTCTTACTATCGGGCTCAACGATGTTGGAGTTTTATTTATCTTATTTTTTCCACAATAAAATTTTATTAGCTTACTAGCAAGAGATTAGAAGTGCAATAGAAAAATGAATTACATATTTAAGATTTAATTTCGATTGCAAACCCAATCAATCCATATAACAACGCTGGTTGAACACACTTGAACAAAGTTCAACGATGTAATTCGCATTCTACTCCGCATGCTCTAATATGATAGTATGGGCCCGTTTGTTTTTTTCTCATTAATTTGTGAATGTACAACGTGTGTGTGAATATACAATGTCCCTTCCGCATAAGTCGTTAATAAATAAATTGTTTGTTTTATGTGCAAAATAATGAATTGAATAACTAAAAATGACCAATTTAACCCTCTACATAGGCAATTGAAAGAAAGTTATGTCAAATGTATTTAATAGGGCCGTCTTCCAGGGTGTACGAGGTGGTCGACTGCCTAGGGCCTTCCCCAAACATGTTTGTTTGTGTATCTGTATGTGTATATATTCATATACATACAATTTTCTTTTAGAAAGACAATCCTACAATCTAACATACTCCATATAATATCACACGGATATATACATGCCTACCACGAGGCTTGAACTCACAACCTCTTGATTGAATAAGCCAGGCCAAAAGCCCTTTGGTCATACACATACAATTTGATTGTAATTGCAAAAAGAAAAATATGTCTAGTTGTTTTGAAGTTGATCGAGCCACAACAAAAAGAAAATAAAAAAAACATTTTATAACTTGATATAGGATCTTATTTCGACGATTATTTATATTTTTATCCAGAGGCTCCATAAACTCAACACCATCATGTATTTCAAAGTCATGGCTTATGAAAATTTCCACTCACTCTATAAAATTTCAGATCATTATGCTGTGTTAATTCGAAAACAAATAAGGCTTATACAAGTTAACGTTAACATATACAAACGTATATAAAGTCTCGTTTATTTTATAAAATCTAAAAGATATAAGTTAGGTATGGATTTGCATTAGCTCTTCAGCCGCCACATCATCTTGTATGTGAATCTGTCCTGACTCCTGACCTTGCGTAGTACAAGTCCAAATCCAAAACTAAATAAACAAACAAGATCCAATCGGATACACTTCAATCCCATGTGATTTATGTGGTTAAGTTATACATAATCCACAAACCCTAAAACCTAAATTAATTAACTCCATCAAGATTCGATTTTTATTTAATTTATTATTATTTATTTCATTTAATTTAATTTTTACTCCAGAAACTTCAGCTGAAATTAAGTCCAATCACCATTGACTTTTGACAACTTCACTTTCCGACCCACCGCTATGGCCAGCTCCGACGACACCACCACCACCACCGCCGACGTTACAAAACCATTACTTTTTCCGACTTACATCGACGACTTCCACCACCACTCACCGCCACCATCCGAATCATCATCATCTCACTACCCAACCACCATTACTTACAATCACAGCTCATCTCGCCCAATCAGAGACCTCGCTTTCCTTCTCCTCTTTCTTCTCTTCGTCATCGCCACTTTCGCTTTCGGTATCTTCGCTTCCATTAATCGAAACCCTGATTCCTCTTCTTCCGTTTCCTCTTTCACTTACGACATAGTTTCAGATTCTTGTATCAAACGTCATACCTCAATAACTTCTTATAAAGATTCAATTTTCAATCTATTACGATCCGATTCAGGTTATATTTTGAAGAATCTGATAATAACAGGTGTTATTACTTTGATTTTAAGCATACCCATTTCACTGTTCCTACTTTTTTCACTCAAGCATTACGCCAAACAGTTGGTGTACATTTCACTTCCGTTTTTTATTATAGTTCCGATCTTTATAGACTTGTATTGGTTTGTTTCGTGTACGATTAATCCAGTTTGTAATGAAAGGTTTCCCTTGGCGTATAGAATCTTAGTGCTGGTGTTTGTGTTATTGGTAATTGGTGTGATTGTATGGATATTTGTAGTGAATTGGAGTAGGGTTGAGTTAACTGTGAGGATAATTAGGGTGTCCTCTGATGCGTTATCGAACAATTTGGGATTGTTCGGTGTGCTTCCGGGGTTGAGTTTGGGGTTGGTTGCTTATTATGTGCCGATCGTGGTGTTTTTAGTGTTTGCTAGGTTAAATGGGGAGATTGTTGCTAGAGAAAAACATGAGAAGGTTGTTTGTGAGTGGAAACAAGATAGTTGGGTTCCGGCTTATTGTGCACTAGCGATCTTAACAATGTTGTGGTCTGCTACTGCAATGGTGGAAGCACAGGTTTATGTTATTAGTGGGACTATAGCTCAATGGTATTTCTCAAAAGATGATTCGAAAATCAAACGAAGCATTCGGAGTTCTCTAAGGTATGATCTTGTGTATGTTAAGATGGTTTTTTAATTTTTGGCAAATGTTTGACAAACTAGCTCAACTATATCTGAAAAATGTACAAGGACGTCCAAAAAAAATTTAATTAAAATAATAACAATTAAGTTTGGGGTATTTAGGTGATTTTACTTCCCAACAGTAAAATTCTTTTTCAAGCTTAGTTTTTTTTAGCTTATGTCTTTAATGAGCTCTTAAAAAATTTGTCAACTGAACAAAACTAAAGCTTTTTTTAGAAGAAATAAGCTTAAGCTCCCATAAACTTCCATATGGTCTGCTCCAAATGTACCCTTAGGATGTTACTTTTATATTTGTTTGATGATATTATCTTGATATGAAATTAGGCGCGAGTCATATGAGCCAAAACTGGTTGGTATTTTAGTATATAATTTCTTATAATTTTGCTTTAGATTGGAAGTGAATATAAATGAACTGTCATGACTCATTCCCATATATATTTATTTTGTGTTTCTAGCAAGTTGAGATTTTGTACTCTTAATTGATCAGGTTAAACCAGTTTAAATTTAACTTCTCACAATAAAAGCGACAGTCATGTCCTGTTTCTCTTGTACGTAACACCATTTTAGTTGATGATTTGATATTCCATTTAATATAATCTTCAGAAACGCATTTGGACCGTCCTTTGGAACAATATGCTTTTCGGGACTATTAGTTGGTATTGTACGGATAGTGCGTGCTGCAGTTGATAGTGCGGCAAGTGAAGATGCAAGTGGAATGATCAGCCTCGCTCTCAGATGCTGTGTGAACGCCTTTTTATCTGCATTTGAGTTTCTCAACAAATTTACAATAAGCTTTGCAGCCATAACTGGTGAAGCTTACTGTGCATCTGCCAAATTGACATATGAACTTCTAAGACGTAATCTTCTCTCAGCTGTTGTCGTGGAGATTGTTTCCACTCGTTTATTGGCTGCAATCATCTTTGTTCTTTCAGCAGTATATGCTATTGTGGTCAGTAGTTTCTCACTTTATTCTCTATTAGTTTGCTTCAAGCTTGTAAGGGTAAAAAGAGGTCAGTTTGTAAGGGGTCGGATCACGCCACATTTTGTCCAATATTTTGAACTTTCTATAAGCAACTAGTGTGTCATGATTTATTGAAGTTACATCATTTTGATAATAATCTAATTTTTGAATTTAAAAGATTATGGAGTATTAATGTGATTAAAAGCACTTTAGCGACTTTCGACCCATTCAACCCATTTGAGTTGTTCTCCTTCCAGCTAATATGTTTATCTTACCTGTTAGACCTTTAGAGCAACTCCAATGCTAACGTTAGTGTGAAACGAGAATCTTTTTGGAATATGCTTTAACCAAGCACCCCTTAAGCTTTTGCACTAAACATGTTAATTTAGATTAAAATACACATTCAAAGACATGTTTCTATCAGTCATTATATTCTGACGAATGGCTTTTCGTTTGATTTGCATATACTTTCATATATCTTTTGTTATATATTTTTACTCCTTGTTTAAAAAAATAACCTTTTATAAACAAATAAAATAATATAACAATCATACTTGGACATTAAAAATAAATAACACAATATAGACTAATTGAACTGTGAAAAAGTTTCGAAACAAGAGTAATTTAGTTCAAAGCGTAAAAAATGAAAATATATGAGTTGTTGTGTGATGAATAGTGTTACACTGAAATATACTGTACTTTGGCCGTTATTATTCATCACATTAAAAATAGTGTAAGGCCTTAGTGACAATATTGGAGAGGGTTTTTCTCATTCTTACACTATTAATTGTAAAAAGATACAATTAAGTTTACACTGGGAGGATGTTGTTAGAGATAAAATGCGAGCCTAGTTGAGATCATTCATAAGTAAATGGGTCAAAATAGCCATCTCTAGTAATCAAGTTTCTTGAAATACATTTTTGTTGAACTTGGAATCTTTGCTTTTATAATATGCAGGTATGTGCAATACTACAGGCAGCAACTAATCTAGGGACAGATTCATACTTTGTTGCTGCAATAGCATTCGTTGTGCTGATAGTGATTCTTGGGTTTTTGGTACACATCCTGGACAATGTTATAGACACGGTTTACATTTGTTATGCTGTCGACAGAGACAGAGGGGAGGTATGTAAAGCGGATGTTCATGAGATTTATGTCCATCTCCCAATCAGTAGGAACCATAATCCATCGTATTTAAATGCCAGAACTACTCCATACCTTGTATAATTATCAATTTTGCGTCCTCTTAGAATTCAAGTTTTGTATTACACCCTGATTCTTTATGTCACTGTTTAATTTACATTAGTTGCTAGTGTTAGGTACCATTCTACCACTGGTACATCACATTTTGCTGGAGAGTTTATATATATTTTTATTTATTGTTAGTCTTGATGGATACTTGGAAGTTTTTTACATATTTTGTATGTGTTGTATGCAAGTTTTCTGGAGTATTATTCAGTAATGTGAACAATCGTGCCACAATCGGCTATCGACCATATTTTGTCAGTATGAGGGTTTTGGGTAATATAAAGCTATACAGTCCGCAATCTACATATGGTAAGCAACTACTGAGATGAGTAAGCAATTGTGCAGATGACAAAACTCAGTAACCTGCTTTATAGAACCTATAATGATCAAAGTCTATTTCTGACAGTAAGTTCTTTAGAGTGTTGCCTTTCAAGTTCAGGATTCACGGTGATTGATACAATGATCCTGCCTGTATTACCAGCTGCTTATCACATCTTTTTATAAGTAAATCATCTGTAGAGAGTTAACCACCCTCTCGGTGACATTACATATGGAACTGACGGAATCCCGCTACCCTAGAAAAAACCATCAAGAAGTTTTATGGATGAAACCTGGAAGTAACAGATCAAGATGCCTCAGGTATCCTTGAAGAAGACTAGTAAATATAACATTTTTCTACTCAATTCTTGAGATAGAACAATTTGATCCTCTTATTTCTGTTGCTTACATATACAAAAGAGTTATGGTATGGGCTGCATAGAAACATTCTTTCAGTATCATTGCAATTTGCAAAGCCAAGTTTCATTGGAAAAGAAGAGGGACTTGAATTGCTTACCTATTACTCTTTTATTGTTCTTCTTGTGTCATTTATTTACTGGTTGCTTAGATCATGCGGTATGTATCCTTTGTGGCGGGTGTGGTCCGTCAACCATACCGGTGTAGTGTCTCCAGTTTTACGGTCTGATCTATGTGGTGATACTTAATGTTCTTAGTAATGTTTTCAACTGGATCAACTGGACTTAAATCAACACCAATAGGTTATAATGATACATAATGATAGTCATTGCTCTTACTAATGTTTCCAACTACTGATCGAAACTAGGGGTATTTGGGTGGCCTTGGGTGTGTTTGGCATCAACTCTTTTTGGGAATTATGCAGAATTTTGGATGATTAAGAATGTAAGGTAAATAATACAAAGACATAACAATTCACAAAAGTAAATAATAATCTTAAATCTTATAGCATTTATAGCAAATGGACATGAGCGGAATCAGGGTGATCGAGAAGCGAGTTGAGATACATTATCATCCATCTTCATTGTCGAACATGGAAAATAACAGAAACATATAGCATTAATAAAGCAAATCCCGGTGGCACGCGATCCATGTCTTGCCATGCATAAATGGTGACATGCATTGTTTTCGCATCCCTTAGGTGTAGGAATAGCATCTCTACAGGTTGTTTCTGCCATACCCAACTCCATACCTACATATTTTTATTATAAACCATAAATAACTTCCATTACGTAACTTATGCGATCCTTCACAAAGGTCAAAGGTGCAAGGGTTAAGTTACTAAATCTGGGGCTTTATGCCTTAAATTTTGGAAAGCCCATTTTTTGTAAGAACAACAATGACTTAAGCAGATCGATTGTGTGTTTCTTAAAAGAACAATAGAACAAAAGTTCTAGGCGTTTCATCTTTTATTTCCAATCTTTATCATCTACGTTCGGCCCCATGTGAGTAAGTTTTCATAATCTTCACGTCTACAATGTTGAATTTATTATCATCCGTTTCTACTTATCAAAATTTATACCGGTAAGCAACTAGTTTAGTCGTTTGATTATGTCCGTGTGATAAGGACAAGATACGAACGAATCCAGTTAAGAGATGAAATCAAATCTCCAGAATTTAAATGAGAATTCAAGAAGGAATTGTAAATGAATTATATAAAGTTTTTGCATATCCCTTCTTACTGCTGCTATTTAGTATTTTATACAATCAAAAATTGTTGAAAACAGACATATTGATGAAGTCTGATCCATGTGAGCTGCTTATGTTTTCTACTGGGCTGTACATTCTGGCAGCCCATTGGGTAATAATGATTTTGTGGGCTCCTATCACCTCATATAGTTTTTTGATATATGTTTAAAAGAGTATTCTATTCTATGAATTTACTCTTATGGGCTAAATACTTCAAATTATTTTAGTAGAAAACGTATTTCAAATTAAGATTCAGCGAAAAAGTTTTTTTAAGGTCAACAAATGTCGTTAGGAGTGTTTAATGAACCCACAAATTTGTTGATTAATTTAAAAAAAAATTAGGTTTACCAAACTCATTTCAAGAAATAAAAAGACTAACAGAATTAACTTAGATATAAACAAAAAAAAAAAAAAAAAAAGATATCGATCGCATGTTAAAGTTCTTAACCGAAAAAGCCTCGTTTTTATCTTCACTTAGGTCCCGTAAAAACTTATTTGAGTCGCTCCTCTTGTTCACAACATGAAAATCATCTTTAGTGATCTTACATCGAGTCTAAAATGCCTGTAGCTAGTTAACGAAGTATGAAGAAACACAAACAGTTCGATCATATATAAAGCATCCTTCTAGTTCTAGATTAACATATCGATTCACCCCTAATGTCTAGCTATTTAATGTTTGTATGATAGCTTAATTTGAAGTTCATGTAATGTCATTATGTCGAGTTTTATCGATTTGTGACACAAAAGTTTTGATCAAGATAATCGAAATGGATATGCAGATACTTACCTGTGAGTATGAGAAATACAACAAATGTGCCGAAAAACCTGGACTTTGTCATGCTGATCGAGCTGATTGTGTGATGTTTGTGTATTATTTGATACATCGATCACGGTTTAGACATGCTATTGCTATGCTATATATATAGTAAAACATATAATGAGACATTAAAGTTGATGCACGTTTACCTTAATTGCTTTTATAGTTGATAATATTTTATTTTTAAATAATGATCATAAGTGTTTTAACTGTCAATTTTATAACTCACTACATCGTCGTCGTTTCATCAAAAATGGATGTCACGTCAAAAGTTACAACTATTAAGAAATCCAATGCATACAATACAAATAACGGAAAGTTTGATGAATATAAAAATTCGAAATTAAATTAGATACACAATAGACTTTTCATCGTATAGAAATGCAAGTACCTACACACCCCACTACCATGCATATTTAATTACATTAATCTACGAATATGTACAATTGTCCGATGCCTAGGACTCGAACTCCTCAACCTCTTGATTGGAAGGGTAATCATGATACCGCTAGATCTGAGGCCCTCTGATCACAATAGACTTTTAATTGTAGTTACATGCATTTTCAAGCATTTAGCCTTTTAAAAAGCCATATATAACTTCGATTCGATTTTCATATAATTATACCTTAGTATTAATTGGCATACTTTCTCGTGTTATTTCTAAGAGTTTGTTCATATCATGACAATTAAAAATCTCACGAGAATTTCAAACTTATAGGGGTCTTTTCATTCACTCCCACTATAATACAACAAATATTATTAATTTTTCTCATTCACAATAGCATTTTTCTCATTCACAATAACATTTTTCTTAAACCAAAATGTTTATTTATTTTTCAAATTTATAAACTTGATTAATCTGGTTATTTGGTACCTCGTAATAAAACATTTATATGTTGTTCTTACTTCACATATTTGGTACTCAAACATATATTTGTTTTTTGCTTTTAAAGTAACAAATCTTAGTACATTTATGATTTATGATTGTTTATGTTTCCTTTAAATCTTATGGAGAAAAATTGTGCTATCTTTGAGATTTTTCTAGTTCCGCCATGAGGGCGGGTTTTTAAGAACTCGTATTATTCAATTGAATGCATACCATTGTTTGATATAGCCCTTTTAATTGCCGTGCACGCTTAAATTTTTCGTTCGTAATGCTATTCATAAATAAGAAGATAACAAACTTTAAAAATGAAACGATCTTCATTTAAACTAGTATAATACCCGCGCTATGCAGTGGTAATAATATTTTTTTGTAATCCGTAAATTAGCGATAGTTGTATATTATGTTTAATATTCATTGATATATTACTAATGATGTTAAATCGAACGACAGTTTGATTTGTAAAGTTGTAAAATGGGAATACGAAATGTGTGGTCAAAAGTGAAAAAGTATAAAAAGATAAGTTACTACAATCTAAAATGTATATAATTTAAATTTGGAAGTTTGAATCTTAGTTCTTAAAAACTTCTAAAAATAAAGTAGCAAGATGCATTATAAGTATATATATATATATATATATATATATATATATATATATATATATATATATAATAATAATAATAATAATAATAATTATTATTATTATTATTATTATTATTATTATTATTATTATAGATTGAGGATTTACATAATTGAATTTCTTTTTCATATGCATAAATTTATTTAGCTCATAGTCTATTTTTGTCATAATTCTCAAACAGTTTTTTGTTACTCCGTAGTTTAGATTACTCATACTTAAAAGCAGTGGCGGAGCTAGAATTAAATTTCAGGGGTTGCAAAAAAATTTAAGTATATAAATTATGACTAGAACAAATTAAAACGATACGATTTTATTAAATTACTTTGAAGCAACAAAAACCACTAAATGCTAAACTACTATTACTACTACATAACAAATAGAGCCCGAAACCATCACCATTATTGCCGAACCAAACGAAAATAAGCATTGATAAATAAACTTAATATTAATTTGTTAAAATACACTCAAAGTGATTTTCACAAAAGTAACTTTGAATAACACAATTGAGAAACATCAAAGCTCTAAAATAATCAAACAATGGAGTAACAAAATTGAAAATTGATATAGAACACAATCGCAATATTGATTCACTAATTAAATTATGTAAAATCATGTATAAAACCTAACCCTAAAAGATTAACTCGATATGTTACCTGGCGTATATCTTTTGTTTGATTAGTTCATGGTTAATTGATTGTAAGCTTCCCCCGCAAATGCAATTCGTATCTATCTAGCGACTTAGGTTGTTTTTTCTATGTTTTTCCCTTGAAAATAATTTGACCTACTATTCTACTGAGAGGCTTGGGCTTATTATATGAATTTGGGCTTTGTTCATATAATGGGTCCAACAAGCTTATATAAAATATAATATTAGGCTTTAATTAGGTATAGCAATTAGGCTACACTAAAATAGTAAAAAGAAATTACACTAACTATATAATATTCGTATGTAGCATCTGCTACTCTCTGCATCCATACACCTCCGACCCTGCTTAAAAGATACTACCTTCATAAAATCTAATACCCATAGTCTGAGAGGATATAAAACTTTTGACCGTTAGTTGTTTATAACATAATGATATTTTCCTCGTTTCGCAGGGGATAATCTCTTCTCTCTTTATATTTATAATAGAGTGTTAATTAGGTTGTCATTAAACCTAGACACCCCTCTAAATTAATCTAAACCTTTATTTAATTAAGCTTAATTGGATTAGGACCCTTAATTTAGGATTGAAAAAAAGAGTACGGGATTACACCTCTCAATTGACCAAATTGACCACCAAAGTTAAGAAACTCCATCACCATATTTTTAATCCGCAAATTTAGCAACCCTATTCCCAATTATATTACTTTATGGTCGTGTCATGCGTCTAAATCATCAATAAACTCATATCTCCTCTTACGTTCACCACCACCGCTAATCCTCGTCAATTTCGTCGTCGTCGTCCTCTTCATCCTCCTCATCCGTACTCTAATGAATGAATATGATGTATTATCACTTGGATATGAATATTATTTTGAATTCAAATATACTTGCATATATTTTTATGATCAGATTTCATTTATCATCACATAATGATTGTAGCGTTGGTTACTGTCTTCTTATTTTGTTGTAGGTGATCTTGATTGGGAGAAAATATTGAAACTATATTTGAATCGGCATTAGTAACCTAACGCGTTGATCAGAAGTAGATTTAAATCATCTTCAAATAGTTCATTCCATTGTATACAAATTATTTTGTTTTAACGTATAACCGGAAATTGCATACATAAGATTTTTTTTCTTTAAATTTTCATCTTTATGATTCACGAGGGCTACTATTCATTATTTTCGTCTTTTTAACTGTTATGAATTTAATAGTGATTGATAAATATAATATTAATAATATACTTTGTGTCTCATATTATGTTCTATCATTACTAACCTAACACGTAATCAGAATTTGGTATACGCTTACATCCCACCAATCATTTCATAATACATATTTTTATTTTTGATTTGAATATATATTGAAAATTTTCATTATATGAAATTATTATTGTGTTTAAACATATACGAAAAATTTATGCAAAACATATGTATTTCATAATTTTATATATACTTTTTATATCAACATTCTAAGCTTTCTGGATAACGTGTTAGACACCATGTATATTTTACTATTGTAAAATGCAAAGCCTCATCAACGATTCAAAAGTTGACATATATATTTAAAAGCTATATATATTTATGTCATTGTACATTGTCTAATGAAAAAAATGGACTATTTTATGGTTTCAACTTCCAATTTATAATATTATTATCATTATAAATAAGCCAAGTGACCTATAATTATAGAAGGTAATTAGTATTGATTATCTTAATATATACTTTGTTAACAAGTAAAATATTTTATTCTTTATTATTTAAACTTCAAATTCAAATAATTATAAAAATGAGTACAAGTTGACCAATTATATCGAGATCATTGGTATCTAATTATGTTAATAAACTTAATACTTAAGACACACAAATTTTATTAATTTGAAGCCGTCCATCAGACGAGTTTTAACACTAGTATATATATATATCATTATCATTATCATTATCATTTCATTACTTTATATATAAAAACAACCTGAATTTAAATGCCTCATAATTTGATACATAAGTATCCTAAACAATGACATGTGGAAACTACTAATCATTACTTTAGATATAAAAAGAACCTGAACCATTTTAAATGCCTCATAATTTGACACATAAGTATCCTAAACAATGACATGTGGAAACTACTAATCAAATTATTATAATTTAAACAATTTTGTTAATTAATATACTTTGATGCTTACATGTTTTCTTAGTAACACATGATCACTATTGAAATTACTAATTTGTTTATTTGTGTGTTTGCAAAACTTTGTCAAGATAGATGTCTAAATGATTGGGACTATAGTTTTAAAAATCTTGATTAATTTGCAACTTAAAGATGTTAATACATTTATTATGATTATTTGATGATGGTAATTATATATTGGTGAAGTTCATATTTGGTATAAAAAGATAGTATATCATCTTATATCTTATTTTCTTGTACATAAAAAGGACCTATTTTCAAGTATTATTAGCTATTCTCAATTGGTAACTTTGAACATAATATACATGTAATATTGTAAAAGTATATTAACGATTTTGAAAGTGGGTTGTGCATCGCACGACCTAAAACCAAAGTATATATATATATATATATATATATATATATATATATATATATATATATATATATATATATATATATATATTATTTAAGATTATTTTTTAAAGTTGTTTATCATTGCTTTTTATTTAATATTAATATTAATGGTTGAATAAATGAAAATTTGTTATTTAATTATAGCATTAACAATTGATTCAGGATCAGAGAGGAATGGCTATTTTGGAGGGCAAGTGACTAGTTTGCAATTTTTTAAAAAATAATAATAGAAAAGGGACTTCACGTTCAGCGATTAGAGAGTTATTGTTTCCAGGCAGCTTCACCAGCGCCTTCACTTTCACGTTCTTCGATGTAACTTTGCAACTCTCGTTCTTTCATGATTCTGTCTTGTATATCTGCTTCTAACGCCTCTTTCAATTCCTCTACAAACTTATCCACTACCACCTTTATTCTCATTGACATAATTTCATCTATCACTTTTAGTAAATACGAATTGAAGAATCCACTGATTGATATAGTATATCCACCACTGCCATTACCTTCTACCACCGTTGTGACCGGAAAAAAGAGACGAATAAATGATAGGGATTTTACGGCCAGAGAGTCGAGTGTGAACCATCACCGTTGGTGAACCGGCATCCACCGGACGTATCCAACCGTGGTTGTTTCTCCAATTTCTCGCGCCGCTCCATCGTCATTAACGCCGCTCCACCACCACCACCACTTACGTCATTGTCTTTACTAACACTACCACTATATAGATCTAGATCTGAAAATTCATAAATCTAGCTTTAAAAAGTAGATCTGAAACTTTTTAGATCTAGATCTACTTTTTAGATCTAACTGCATTATACATTTTTCCACTACATCCTACGTTACCACATCTTACATTATTGTATCTTGAATGCAAATAATGCATATTTTTGCTAATACTTATTTACTGCATCTTGTATACCGTTACTGCATCTTAGAATTTTTTTTAGCATTTTTGTGTTGTAAATCTTGATTTTATGTTTGAATTTATAAAATTAGTTTTACTTGTCTACTGCATCATGTATTTTTGCCACTGCATCTTGTATATTTTTTACTGCATCTTACGTTCGTTAGCATTTTTACTGAATCTTGCATATTAACAAGTTTTTGTTACTGCATCTTGTATATTTTTTACTCCATCTTATATTCGTTAGCATTTTGACTGAATTTTGCATATTTAACAAGTTTTTGTTACCGCATCTTGTATATTTTTTACTGCATCTTACGTTCATTAGTATTTTGACTGAATATTGCATATTAACAAATTTTTGTTACTACATATTGTATATTTTTTTTACTGCATCTTATGTTCGTCAACATTTTAACTGCATCTTGTATATTTTTTACTACATCTTACGTTCATTAGCATTTTGACTGAATCTTGCATATTTAACAAGTTTTTTCTTATTGAATAAAAATTTTGACAATTTTTAAGAATTATTTATGGCAATTTTTCTTGTTGGTCCATAATTTTTGTTAAAATTGCAAAATGGAACCTCCTTCTTTTCACAAATTTGACAAAATTGCAAAAAGGTCCCTCCTCCTTTCTATAAATTTGTTAAAAATGCAAAAAAGCCCCTCCTTCCTTTTCCCTGTGCTCCTGTGAACCGTACCCTTAACAATTATACATTGGGGTACATTTAATAATTTATAATTATGTCCACTATCAAATATGGAAAGTGAGTTTGATATTAGGGAAATGCTAAGGGCTGTCAATAGGAACCTTTGAACTTATTTATTAAACTCAAACTTTCATTTATTATAAAAAATCATAATTAATATATCATATATAAAAGGAAAGTTTCAATGAATTAAATACAAAACTTCAGTGTATTAATTATAATTTTGATTATATAAGGAAACTTTGACTTCAATAAATGCACTTATTGACAGCCCTAAAGGCTGTCAATAGCATTTCCCTTGATATTATTTTATCTCCATTTGAATTTGAAATTGAAATTACAAAAAGGTGCAAAAGTAGGAAGCAAATGCTTATGTGTTTTTTAAAACCGTGCGTGTTTTTTTTTGTGGTATAAAACAAATTGTGATGGAGTAAGTAATAAAATTAATGTGGTAGTGATGATGGATGAACGGAGACGGTGATGGTCAAAGTGCAACCGGTTACGATGATATTTGGCCGTGTAGTAAATACTTATGGCTTTATGGGTGTTATTGTTAAGGAAAATTTTAAATGATTTGATTTTCAATAGTTGAAGATGGAAAATTGAAAGGGTGGGAGAGATGAGCCTTGAGGGTATTTTTGTAAAAGAACATTCAATAATCTATCTTTAAGAAACTCATCGAATATAGTTGATCGAATTTGAGTGTCAAATTGTCGACGGTGAAACTCACACGTTTGGAAAGGGGAGTGATAAATACAATAAAAGAATTTATTCATACACCAAACTTATATTTCAATCTATTTGTACGGTCAGCTTTAAAGATTGTACATTTTATATATGAATTAATTTGTTTGTTTTATATCTAATCTAACTCCCTTTGTAAAACAAAAGAAGTGAGAAGCAGTAGAACAACAGTTGCATTTTTGTCAACAACTTAGTAGCTAAATCTCACTACCCTCCGATCATCCACCGTTACTCGCTTAGCTTCCGTCGCGTCTCCGTCGCCCGCCCTCCCTCCGTCAACTTCCACTACGCAACCTTCAAAATAAAATCAATACAATCAGCAGTCGTCGCAATCTATTCAACGTTAATTCTTCCCATTCAATCACTCGTGCTTCATCAACATTTATGGCGTCTTCTTTTAGTCCTGAGAAAGCTAGGGTCCCACCTGCTATTGAAATGCCTGTTCCTCCTATCTCTAAGGTAAATCTTGAAATATTTATATATGAAGCTGGAGTTATACAATCATACACATATAATAAAGCATACAGTATAACTTTTCATGTGTGTGTATTAAACAGTAGATTTGGAAATATTTCAAGTGCTTATAGCTTAGGGTTAAATGTACTATAATGTATCTAGGTATTTTATTGTATGTATCAAAGTATGAAAGGTTTCATTGTATGTATAGAGTTATTGCTAATTGCTATCGTATGTATATGATGGCATCGGTTTTAATGATGTGGCATAAAAACCAGTTTGCTGATGAAAAAAAGTTTTTGGATACATACAACACCAACAACTGAGAGATTGATGCATACAATATGAACTTCTAAAGTTTGATACTACCGAGTATTGGATAAAGCTTGATATATTTTCAGGCACCTAACACGATAGCTTATTATGTTTTTAGAAGTATTTATGTAATGCTGCAATTTAGCTTATTTGTAAGTTGCCTGAGTGATGCTATATTTTGAACATACTTGGTAAGCCATAAGCACTTAAGAATATGCAATGACAAACGCCCAACAATTAGAGCTTTCATTTGAGTTGCTTATTTTCTCTGTCTGGAAATACTTGTATGCAATAATGAGTTGCACAGTTTCTAAAAATCAGCAAATCATTGGGTCCAAACAGTAATTTTCGACTCCAAACTTTAGAGTTGTTTAACCTTCTAAGTGAAATTAACTAGGTATATATTACACTTTGTGACATATACTGTAACTAAAAATTTAAGTAAAACAGAAAACTGTAAAGATATATGAATTCCTTATCAACACTTGCAGTTTTGTAGTTATTATATGTTCTGCTTACTCACTGTTGCAGTTCAAGGTTGGATTATGTCAATTGTCTGTGACAGCAGACAAGGAAAGGAATATTCGCCATGCTCGTCTAGCAATCGAAGACGCAGCCGAAAAGGGTGCCAAGCTTGTTCTTCTGCCTGTAATTTTCTATATGATTTTCTTTGCTACTGAATTTACTTTACAGTCCGCAGTCAATTTGGAATCTTTATTAGTTTGACAATCTTGTGATTTCTCATGTCAGGAAATTTGGAATAGTCCGTATGCTAATGTGAGCTTCCCTGTGTATGCTGAGGACATTGATGCTGGGAAGGACGCATCTCCTTCTACAGCAATGTTGTCTGAAGTTGCTCACTCTTTAAAGATCACGATAGTTGGTGGGTCTATACCAGAAAGATGTGGTGACAAGTTGTACAATACTTGTTGCGTTTTTGATGCTGATGGAAAGCTGATAGCTAAACACAGAAAGGTACTGTTCTAAATAGAGAAGGTCATCTCAACCCAGTTATGTATGAATGGTTTGATTTTGTTATTTTTTTTAATTCAAATCTTGACGACGAAATAAAAAAATGTAGCTTAAAAGGAAACGGGTCAAATAGGTCAAACAGTATAAAAGTCACCCAAATTGTACTTTTAGTGTGCATGCAATTATTAAATTAGTATTGTAGTAACATACACTCTGTAATCAGATTTATTACTCTACTTATAAAATTACATTGAGTGCAGACCTGTGATGCTGATGGTCCCTGTGACGTGAGTAATAATCTAGCTAGCTTGATGGTCACCACTGGGATTGTGATTTGATATAAAAACAATATTTAAATTATTTCAGTAGATACTATTTCCCATTCTATGGAAGGGATTTGTGTCATACATTACGAAGGCCCATGATTGCATGCATACAAACTTCTGATAAGTAATATGATATGACCACATGACAGATACATCTTTTTGACATCAATATTCCTGGAAAGATTACATTTGAGGAATCAAAGACTCTCACTGCTGGAGAAACTCCTACTATTGTTGATACAGGTTAGTTTGTTATATGATGCTGATGCAGCTGATGTGAGTGCTTGCATAGTTCCTGATATACCTATAATAAGCTGAAGTTAGTTACAACATACAACATTTTATATATAACCTGAAATATATTGCTTGCATTACTAAGAATCCTCGATTCCTCGTTGCCAATATTTACGCAGATGTTGGGCGCTTAGGTATAGGTATCTGCTATGACATTCAATTTCAGGAACTGGCCATGCTATATGCAGCTAGAGGTTTGTTCAAACTTGCAAATGGCTACTTTTTTCACTTGAGATATACGTTTATATTGGGTTTTTATACAGTACAAGTCACACTAGTAGGTTTATATATAAATCATACTATGATTATCTTTCTGCCAAAAATTATACACTTGTCAGATAGATTGTTAGCACACTAATTAAATGAAATGGCTGACTGTAATTGACGTGTTATCACTTGTAGCTTCACTTCATTAATCCTAAATAACGACTATACCAATAAAATTGTTGCTTTCAATCTTTTACTGTAATTCAAGTTTGATTTTATAGCATAATTGTTTGTTAGTACTTCGAATAACATTTCCTTACCATATTGTTAATTTGTAATTAATTGCCTATCAGGTGCTCACCTACTTTGCTTTCCTGGGGCCTTCAATATGACAACTGGTCCGCTGCATTGGGATTTACTACAGAGGTCAAGGTATATAGAGATATTTTGCGCTCATGCATATGTTTTGAGTTTTGAATTGATGGAATATTTTGATGGAACGAGTTCTTGTTTATGCGAAATTTTTGAGATTTATGCGAAATGTTAAGTCTTATGCTAATGATACAAACCTATCCCATACTAGGCTCATAGCAAGCCATAAGCCCAAGTGTAGAACTCACTCCCAAAAGCTAGCTTGTAGGAGGGAACACCTAGACTTATAAGCCACCAACCAATCCCATACTTGGCCAATGTGGGATCGTAATAATACCCCACGCTTTGAAGATCCCACTTCCTCGTTGGTCACGGCTATGTTGGTCATGGTTGGCACCCCTCTTTTCAGGTCCAAGCCACCACTCTATAGGCCACCACTCCGAGGCCTCGTTGGTCACGGCTATGTTGGTCACGGTTATGTTGGTCACGGTTGGCACCCTCTTTTTAGGTCCAAGCCACCACTCCATGGGTCACCACTACGAGGTGTTAGAACCTCGAAAGATGGGGTTGGCTCTGATACCAATTTGATAGAACCCACTAGATTTTATTGAAAATCAAACTGAAAACAAAGAAACAAAAGATTGGTGTGCTTTCGAGAGGCGTCTCTCCCAAATGACACTCAATATTTCTAATCTCAAGAATAATCAAGCATGCCTTACTCAATATTTCTAATCTCAAGAATAATCAAGCATGCCTCTAACCGTGGTTATATAGACGATTGCATGTAAATAATGAATTTACCCTAAATAAGGGTAAATGACAGCTGCTGACCTGAAGGATCACAACTGGTGTCTTGATGACCTTATTAATTACTCATATCATTTCTAATTTTAAGCAGCTCTGAGATTACGTCTCGAGTAAACGATCACAGGCTTGGGCTCGTGCGTAGCTCTATGATAGGCAACAGGCTGCCCGTTTTGCATGACAGCCCCCAACCCATGTCCAGAAGCATCAGTTTCGACTATAAATTGTTTGCTGAAATCACGCAACGCTAACACAGGAATAGTTGTCATGGCTTGCTTTAGGTTCTCGAAGGACTGATGAGCATCTTCCCCCCAACGAAAATTATCTTTCTTTAATTGCTCTGTTAATGGCAACACAACAGTGCTGTACCCTTTGACAAAGCGTCAATAGTACCCCATGAGACCCTAAAAAACCACGTCACTTGCGTTGAGTTTTGGTACTTTTATGCGAATTTTGAGTTTTTAAGCGACTTTTGAGTTTTATGCAAAATCTTGAGTTTATGCTAAATATTGTGTTTATGAGTGATTTTGGGTTTTATGCTAAATTTTGACTTTTTATGCCGAATTTGACTTTTATGCGATATCAGGTGCTGAATCTGAAACATTAAACTATTTTGTGGAAGTTTTTGTTTAAGTTGGGGCCCAAATGTGTTAACCAAGTTATTTTATTCTTTTCTTTTTATGATGCCATTATCCCCTGTAAGCAAGTACTCTAATATCTATCTCTTCTGTTTTATTTACTGTTTTGATTCTTAATATGCAGGGCTGTAGATAATCAGGTATGCCACTAATTCTCGTTCTTTCTTTGGATTACTCTGATACCAAACTCCTTCATTGTTTGATGAAAACTGAATGAATAAGAGGTATGCATTGATTAAAGGCCCTGTCTGCATTGGCTAATTATGGAAAATGACTGATGATAAGTTTTCTGAATGGATAATCTGAGTGTTAGTAGTTACATATATAAGTATCCGAATTCTTTTACCCAATAAGAAAACTCGACTAAAATAAAGTGCATATATTTTTCTAACAGTGGAGGCCAACCTTTGGCCCAAGAATGCATGAACTACATTGAAAAAAAGCAATTCGCTACATAGTAATTTAATCATTTGATTCTTACATTCTTTGATTGGTATTTACACAATTCATATATCTACTACTTCCAATGTCTCATGAAAATTGCAATTATTGTCATTTCAAAACACCTCATTAAATTCGTACATAACCTCTTTGGGTAAAAAATCAGGACTTATCTGACCATTGTTACAAACTTAGAATGACAATGATTTAAAAAATGGATCCCCAAAATGATAACTAGGCGAAACTTCTATGCATTGCTTCTATGATTATAATTTCTACCCAGAAGACTCCCCTATTTTTTTCATTACTGCAGGGTTATTGAGACATTTGATTAACAGTCAAGCATTTTTCCTTAAACAAGATGTCAGTTTCATAGAACTTGGTTACTATCATTACTATTTCTGGTGCTATACGAAGATGTCTCTAAGTGTAATCTGATTATTCATTTGAATGCTTAACTACTATGAGTTTTGTCACAGTTATATGTAGCAACTTGCTCTCCTGCTCGAGATACTGGGTCTGGGTATGTGGCGTGGGGCCATTCGACTCTAGTTGGACCAGTAAGTTTGTAGTTTTTCAGTAGTTTCTTTCAAGTTCTATAACCTAACCTAATGCAGTAATGCATATGGTGTATTTGTGTATGGATGGGAGGAGAGTTTGCATTTTTCTTTTTCCTTCACCGAAGGCATGTATTTCATATATGACAGTTTGGAGAAGTATTGGCTACAACAGAACACGAAGAGGCAACAATCATATCTGAGATTGATTATTCACTAATTGAACTAAGGAGGTGAGACTTGACTACAATACCATTATAGATGTTTTAAGTCCCATTATTTAGAGGTGGCAATTTCACCCCATTTGCCTATAGATTGGTTTATTCGGGCTATGTTTTGATTCTAACCGGTCAAGCAGTAATATCGAAAGAGAGCTTAAAAGATTATGGGCAGCTACCCAAATTGTATCGTTATTGCATAAAGCCTCTTGGATTTTATTGTTTTATTCGTTTTTTTCTAAAATAGATTAGTATTGAAATAATATCATATTAATAATCATTAGACATTAGTTTCCCATAAAAAGATGTACAATAGTTTTGGACAAACAAAAGTTTATGATCAACACAGGTTGACTAAAACTTATTACCCAACTTGCACATTTTGACACCTCTACCAGTATTATCTATAACATATAACACACTTTTAAATGTCCAGGACAAATCTCCCACTACAGAAGCAACGCCGTGGTGACCTTTACAGCTTGCTTGATGTTCAAAAGATGAATTCACAATGAATGCCTCAGGAATCTTTTGGGTGTGTTGGTCATTCCTATCTACTGTTGTTTCGATTTAAGTAGCTTATGTTTGTATTCTGTGATCTTGCTGAAGATGAAGTCCATTGTAAACTATCATATCCATGTCATATTGCTCATTATTAATAGTCTCCCCCCTATGTACTGATTTATACTCCGTAGTTGGCAAGTCGGATGATATCATTTCTTGTTGTGGGGTTATTTCAGTTGTAGTACATGACTTTGAAGATGGTGATAAGGAGTTCATAGCAATAAATGGCAACTTAACAACTAAAAATTATGTAGTACTCTCAAAAGACTTGGTAACTAACTTTAAGTCTGTAACGTCCGTAAGTGCTCGATGTAATAGCTTCAAACGTTTTAGAGTAATGAACTACGTCTACTTATATCAATATTAAACATGATACCCTTTCTTTCTGCCACAAATCAAGTCTCACACCATCTTTATGACTACTTTTGTGTTTTCATTTATAAATACACAAAAACATTCACCAACTCTTTCTTCAGCTGTTCCCTATAGAAACATTTCTTCAACAAATATGAAAGTGACCACAAACTCTTATTGTATGGTCAAGCCAGCCAAGCCAACATGGTCTGATAGACTCGCACTATCCGAACTAGACCAGACCGGTATGACCACACATGTACCAACCATCAACTTCTACACCCGACCCTTTAATAATTGGAACATTATCTTACAAACCTTGAAAACTTAACGCACCACTACAATTTCTTCAACGAGGATGCTTCCGAGGATGTGGTTGGGAAAGAAGTGCTTGGTCTCTCTCTCTTTTTTATTTTTTGATTTGTGGATGACGACACCATCAGTTTTTTTTTTTTTTTTTTTTTTTGAAAGGCAGCAATATATAAATAGCAGACTACTAGCAAGTTGCTAGAAAGCAGCAAATGTACAATTTTACATACACCAAATACACACCCCTATTACTTAATCACCATATCCATGGATCTTAACTGCGAAGGTACTAAAATGGATGGAAAAAACCTGAAAGTTCCCAGGAAAAAATCCCCGAAGCTAGGGGCCGAGCTACCGGTTTTCACCCTATTTCGTTTTTGGTAGTACCCCATACAGATCCAAGACATTACCTGCTCCTATTACAGACCCTTTACACCCATAGCAATTAAGAAATACATTAACGCTAATACACATGTGAACTTATAAACTTCTTCTGATTTCTGTCACCCATGCAGCACCTCTGCAGATTCATTGTACTCACAATTTAAACTCACACCATTTTATCCATGTTAGCTCTTGCCAATTAGCTCTATTAGTGATCCATACATAACTAAGACTTTGAACTTCAGTTTTTAGCCGATGCCATGATGGGGAAACTCCATTAAAACATGCTTCGTTTCTTGCTTTCCATACATACCAGCATGCTGTGAGAATGATTGCTTGTATGACCTGACTTTTCACACCTTGTTCCTTAATCGAATAACAAAAAAGATCTCGTATAGAAAAAGCAAAGATAGGAGTTATTTTGCACCAAGAACTTATGAAACACCATAACATATTAGCAAATTCACACAAAATTAAAAGATGCTCAATTGTTTCCTCAAACTGTTTGCATAAAGGACAAAGGGTGGACGAAACCTGGATGTGTCTTCTAGCCAAAGCATTTTTGGTAGGAATACGATCCATTTCCGCTCGCCAAAAGAAAATATTAACTTTGCCCAGAACCCATTTATTCCATTTAAAGTGAAACTCTTTAGCCTTAGCACATGATTTTATGATGTTGTGTCTAACGGAAGCAACAGAAAACTTACCCGACGAATCTCCCTTCTAAACCCAAGCCCCATTTGATTAACCATCAGTTCAGTTGAATATGTTTACAAATCATTACAATATTACAACATCGGCTCTTTATATATCCCTGATAACTGAAAGGTCGCCATTTTCGTATGCAATTACAACTTTTAATTATCCGACGTTTTACAAATTCCGGGTGCACTTTGTTGTAGATATAAACAGCTTGTCAAGAAACCGCCTTGAAAATATACAATGAATTTCTTTTTTTTTATACTATTTGCATTTTCACAAATTAATTAAACATCACTACCATACTATTGAAATGGGAGGTGATAAATACACCACATAATTTTGATTCCAACACCAAAAGAATGTTATAATAAGTTGTATTGCGAGCTGTGACTGTTGTACAGTGTGTTGTACTCAGTGGCGGACTTGTGTTAAGGTTAGGGTATGCACTTGCATACCCTAAGCATAGTTTGCTTAGTGTAAAAAAAATTATTTATATATTAAAGTTGAGTGTTACCTTTAAAGTGCATACCCACTAAAATACGAGTGCATACCGTCTTGATCTCAGAGATATAAATCACACCCAATTAAATAACAAATGTAATTACAATTCAAAAACCAGTGTAGACATATCAAGATAACAAAATAACATGTGATCAGTGTTTTACTGTACAAGGATAGATTTTGTGAATTTGAGAATTTTAAATTAATCCGGGAATTAATTTAAGATGTTATACAAATGCATATACTTTGGTGTTATCTATATATACTACAACATAAAGAGAGTTTAAGTATAGTACTTTGATTTCACAATGTATGCCGTTTTGATTGAACTTTTGGATACATTTATAAAAGATGGATTTTTTTTAAACTCGACAATAAATTGAATGTCGGAAAAAAAAGAACTTGGTACGATTTCATGTGGAAAACCAACTTCGATCAAGAAAACAAAATTTTAGGTTCGTACAAGAGGTAAACTAGTGATCGAAATTTTTTCATAACTTCAAGATAGCTTTATGCAAAGCTACTTCATGGATGTAATGGACTGATCCTGGCATCCCGATTCCCGCCATTCTTATTTGAAATCATATGCGAGTTACATACTAGAATGAATCTAACTAGAATTGCACACATTCTCATGCAACTATAATGAACACGGCCACTAAAAAACCCGACCCGGAAGCACGGGCGGTACCAGAATATTTTTTTCAAGGGGGCGAATTTTAAAATGTCTGCCACATCATGTTTTGGTTTCCAAATCGAGGATTTTTTTGGGGCAAGTAATATGTTATACTAGTACGTACTAAACAAACCCGAACTTACGTTAGCGTTGAAATCAACGAACCGAAAAATAATCAAGTCTAATTCGATTCTCGATACGAAAAACCATACCAGAGGTTTATTAGTTTAGCAAAATGAACGGCTACTTGTATTTAACATATAGCTCAGATATTTTTATTCATGAAGAAAAGCTGGGAAAACAAAATCAACAAAATAAAAATAAAGAAAGTGTAATAACATGGGATAGTACAGCAAGTCAGCAAGGATAAAATGAAAAAAAAAATGTAATATAGAAGGTGGGACTCGAACTAGTGACCAGCTGATTGAGAGAGAGAAGTTTAACCGCTTATCTATGTAGGCAATTAGTTGATATATGTAATTTTAAATATATATACAATGACTACCAAAATGTTTGTGTGGGCAGTAGCCCACATGGCCCACAGCCTAGTACCGCCACTGCCCGGAAGCCTAAACTGGAAAAGCGTTCGTTCCCGACTATTAACTTGCATACCCAATGACTAATTCCTAAATCCGCCACTGGTTGTACTAATCATTTTTTGTGTTGTATCTATCAACTCCCTATTGAAATAGGTAGGCCTTATTATTAACTCCCTATTGAAATAGGTAGGCCTTATTATTAACACCAACATATTATATGCTCTTCCTGCATCTTGACTAAAATATTTTTTATTTATAGATTTTCTATGATCCAATTGAAGTCGTACGTTTATGACGGTTTACGTTTTATCTACATTTTGTTGAAAAAACCTCGTGCCCTTGAAGTTTTATTCTAGTTCCGCCACGAGGGCAGGTATCAAAAGAATTTGTATTTTCCAATCAAATGTATACCATTGTTTGATATATTTTGGCCATTAATTGTCGCGCATGCTTAAATTTTCCGTTCTTCATGTCATTCATAAATAAGAAAATAACAAACTTCAAAATGAAACAATCTTCATTTAAATTTAGGATTTACAGAATTGAATGTCTTTTTCATATGCATAAATTTATTTGGCTCATAGTCTATTTTTGTCATAATTCTCAAACAGATTTTTTATTACTCCATAGTTTAGATTACTTTACTCGTAGTTAAAAGATACCACCTTGATAAAATGTAATAGCCATAGTCTGAGAAGATATAAAACTTTCGATTAGTTGTTTATAACGTAACGAGCTATTATAGTTTCTTTGCTTCGCAGAGGATAATTATACTTGCAATAATCAAATATATTATAAGCTAGATTAAATTCAAGTTAAAAGTATATATTGCACACATTTTTTTACCTGCAATTGCAATTCCCTGTTGCATAACTTTTACTATATATACACCTTCGAAAAAACACCTGTATCCTGTGCAGGCATGAGGATCAGGCAAGTTCAGAACTCTTTGCCGCTTGATGCTATCATCAGTGAAAAGTCTTTGGTTTGGTGAATCAGGAAGAAGTTTCTGCGGTTCGGTATATTGTCATTTCCTGCTCCTTAAAGGATCTGTGATCTTCTTCATGAACAAGTACCAGATTCAAATAATGATTAGTTCACACTATATTTCTTGTTGAACAATTTGGAATCTGGTAATTGTTGCAGATAATAAAAACAAAGACTAACAAATTTATAAAGTTCAAAGTGTAAAATATCAACTAGAGAAATGAGGGCAACCTAGCTACACTAGCTGACCAAAACGCAACAAAACTCTCCAACAATAATCTTTTTACACCAAGTTAAGTTTAAAACTACAAGTTACGATTTGTTGAAAGAAATGACAGAATAAAACTTCAAAGCACTTTTGGTCTGATGTAACAACCTTCTGGACTTGCAATTAAATTGTTAGTGTGCATTATATTTTGTATGTAACTAACAACTAATCCCACTGATATCACTTGATTCGCCTTCACAAGCTCTGATAGATAATACAGCAAGATAATTGTTTTGATGACAGACAAACCATCTTTCCCATTCTTACCACTTGCATTCTCTAGTCTTGACAAAGGTGCTTCTTGACTCGAGAGAAACTTCTGACCAATATTTCCACTTTTGAACCATTACCCAACTCCTTGTAACCGGCAAATATTGCCACCTTTATAGCATATGAAGAATTACCTGAACTTGAGTTTATTTCTCTAGGAACTTTCTTATCAGCAATTCCCTTCGCTGAGCTGGACCTTTATAGCATATGGAGAATTACCGGGGTAGTGTAATAATCATTTATACACAATCTAGTATAAACAATATCAAAATGAAAGTTGGAAGATAAACTGCTGTTTTCTTTGTTTGTCAGGTACTATTCAATTGCTACCTAACTTTGAGTTACCTTGTATTTTAATTTGAAATCTGTCTTAGACCCCCGCAACTTAATATGCAGTAATTACTAGCTATAACTAACTTTAGTTTCTGATAATTACCTAAAACCGATCATTTGTGAAGACAAAGACATTTGAGCTAACTTTGCTTTTAGCCATAGAGTGAAAATTCAGGATCTTTTATGGTCAAGTAACCAAGGAGCATTGCTTCACCATAGTTGCATTTATTGCAAAAGAGTAAATTCCATAAACGATCCTTATGGTTTCCACCAATTTACGAAAATCTTCCTATACTTTTTTTCACCTTTACAATCCGATATATTTATTTTTGCTTGAAAATGGTCCATCCACCTAAAACATTCAGAAAAGGGTACTTTAGTCATTTTGTAGAGGGACCATTTTCAAGCATAACATAAACTTATTGAGCTGAAAAGGTGAAAAAAAAATAGTTCATATATTTAACTATCATCATCTAAGATCAGCTTTCCAATTCAAACATAGGATGTATCAAGTATCACAGTAAAAATATTACATAAAATCAAGATGACACAAAAAAATGACAGTATGACACAAGCCAAAGCGAAGTTTGAGAGATCAAAAAACAAAACAATTAGCTTGCTTATTGCATCCTCTTATAAAGCATCCGTCAAAGCATATGTAGCATTAGCAGACGAGGTGTCCATTAGTCCATATTGTTTAAAACCCAACTCCTCGTTTTGTTCCCATGATCTCTCATATTCAACTATAAATTTCATGCAAATTACCCCAACTAAACTGGTTAATGAAGAGCACAACTATTCTCTGAACCGATTGTATGCAATAACTTAATAGTACATACACGTTTCAAAAATTGCCCACTTGCAGTGCGATGATTAACCAAAAAAATTTATGATCAGATTTAGAATGAACTTACAAGTTATCTGATGGTCATCTTTAATATCATCGTCTAAGATCAGTGTCCAAGGTTCTTCTATATTCAGAAGCTACAGGACATCATAATCTCGTTATTTATTATGATAACTAAACACGGAAAATGAAGGCCCATAAACTTAACTAGATGACAGTAAACAACATCAACAAAAGAGAAGAAAAAGCAAACCAAAAAAAAAACTCACTTTCAATTTTATTGTTATCAAACCTTCCACAGTTGTCACAAGACCTCCCAATGTTCCACCTGCTAACTACAAATCGATCTCTGGTAATTCTACACTTGCAGTGTGTGTCCGACTGACGGATACCAACCCGTTTTGTTAGAAGGACCACCAAAAGTATAAAATAAATAAACATTCAAATTAAATTGTTTAGAAGATCAAATAGAAATTTTTTATCACCGGAACTGGAAGAAACATGCAAAAAGAACTGAAAAGAGACAGTCTGTTTAGATATAATGTGATTGAGCAACATTACATAATTGTATATTTGTGTATCAGTATCAATTTGAACAAAATAAATCGTACACCTTATTATCATGAACAGTTAAGTGCATTTCGGTCAGACTACAATTCTTTGTACACTCAGTAGCTTCATTCTTAATTTAATATTTGTATTAGCAAACTAAAACAAGAAAACAAAACAAATCAAGCTTTTTTCTTTGAATATGCTATAAAATAGGGCTAGATCAAAAGACCCAAGTCCCAAACAAAGATAAAAAATTCGGTCAATTAACAATAACATTTTCATCAAACAAACCTTTATCTCATCCTCATGTACAATCTTGAACATATTTTTACCAATAGTGTCACTCTATTTCCTTTGGCAGGTACAGACTGCCTGCCTTTAACTGCAAACAACTAAGCAGTGATCAACCTTAAGGATTATGATAAAAGTGGCCAAAAATCAACAATATACGGCATGCTCACAAACCTCGGAACCCTTTGACCCACAAGGATCACAAGTAGATGCCATCACAATGACTTACTGAAAGTAATGAATCTCTATCAACAATTAAGCTAAACATATCTTAAAATGAGACTATATAAAAGGTAGAAAATGAAATGATTACTGGAAACTTGGTGAAGTTTCTCTATCAATAGTTGAGATAAATTTTGACTAGAATTTTTTTATGCCCTGTTTTTTAAAGGAAAGAAGAGAGAAGCTGACTAACGAACACAACTTAAGAGAAAATGATGCATTCAACTTTCTTGGCATGAAAATGTCTATAACTAAGTAAATGATGTAAAATATATATATAGATAAAATAATATTACTATATACAAATTAAAAAAAAATAGTTCTATCATCTGTCGAGCACATTTGCTTCCTAACACAACTTAAGAGAGCTGAAGGTAATTATCTTACCCAGAACTATAGAAAGTAGCTGAGGTGGTTTTATACTTGGAACATTACGAACTAACACACTGAATATGAAATCGATAACATTGCAACTATTTCTCTAAAAACTCCCCAACAGATGAGATTGCTGATTCCCTTTCCGCATATCTCTTATCCATTAAAGGTGATTGGAAAGCTGCAAAAGCCATTTTTGATATAAATCCATACTTGGTAAGGTATTGCATCACCATATATGGCTATGTAGCACTCACCGTTGTAGCATTATGTATGTTTGACGATGCAGTACACGCAAAAAAATGGAGGCGCTCGTGAAAAATCTGGTAGGTTTGATGAACAAGGAAGACTTGACACTTCAAGATGACTATTTCACCACTACCTTTTTTCGAGTAACTTCACCCAAAAACACAAAGGCTATAAAAATTAAGCCACATAAGAATAGAGACATGCTAACAATCGTTGGTGACAATGCCAACTATAGTCCACTGATTTGGGCTGCCATTTTTGGACAATATGAGGCAGTAAAGTATATTTATGAATAATCTACCGACTTGGAAGATGTTGATTGTTGGACCGATTGGAGTTGTGCTTTGCTGATTCGAAAGTGTGTCGAGTATAATATGTTACGTAAGTATTAACTCAAATTACATACCGAACATATCAGCCTTGAGTGCCAAAGTTGATGGCTGATGTATTGGTGTTAATCTTACTGAACATATCAGACTCGACACAACAACTTTGGTCAGTCAAGCA
Organism: Helichrysum umbraculigerum; assembly: GCA_949592205.1. Taxonomy (NCBI): domain Eukaryota; kingdom Viridiplantae; phylum Streptophyta; class Magnoliopsida; order Asterales; family Asteraceae; genus Helichrysum; species Helichrysum umbraculigerum. The sequence continues at coordinate 552,464 of CATIUR010000020.1, forward strand.
CTCAAGCCATCAACATCTTCCAGGATTTTTGATAAAAATACTTCACCACCTTATATCGTCTACACATGGCAGCCGAGTACAATGAAATCATTTTGCTATAGTGACCAGAGATTGTTAGCAATGCGTACTCTTATTTACCGTAATTTTTTCATATTTGATGTTTCCAAATGAAGTTGCTAGAAATAGGACAATGTTAAAATACTCATCTTGGAGTGTTAAGTCTTCCTCATTCATCAAACATACCATATTTTACACTAATTACTCATCTTTTGCCTCTTTTTCCGTGTTCAGTATTGTCAAACATTTATGATGATGCAGCATGGAGTGTTGTATAACCATGTTCAGTGATACAATACCTTACCAAGTCTAAATTCAGATCAAATTGGCTATTGCAGCTTCCCAATCAACTCTATTGGATGTGAGATATAAAGGACAAACATATTTGATGTATTCTTCTTCATCTGCTTTAAAATAATAATTCCAATAAAAAATTAAGTTAGTATGCACCATGTTTATCCAAATACATTTAGTACAATATTATAATCACCAACACATTATATACGACAATAAAAAAAAATCCCATTTTGTTGTACGATTAATTGGATTGCAAAAAATAGATCTCTATGTAGAATTTTGAAAAAATAAAGTTCCTTACAATTAACAGAATACAATACAAACTTTAAACTTTTACTACGTTTCTCAATTCAAGATGTAATCATCCTAGAAACAAGAACAACACAAACAATATATCTTAACCAGTGGAAAATCTGGATCTGTAGTGCATAGTAGTGTTCTTCTTTATTATGTGAAACATGTGGTAAAATAGCAATGAAGAAACAAATTAAAAGAGTAAACTAAATAAGAGAAATTACCTTCAAGTAGATCTAGACGACCTTTTCGGTGTTAATTTTGGAGGTGATACAATTGAAGTGATATTTTCTTGGTGTTGATGATTTATGGATTTAGCTCTTCACACTTTGATTAATCTGCACAGTGAGACACCATCAATCATTAAAAACTGCAATTGCTTCACACTGAGACTAGATTAAAGGCAAAATTTAAGTGGTTCAATTGCAAATTGCCTTTACAATTATCCGTTTTACACAGCTAATCATCTTTGACCCGCCTAATTTGACACCTTATTATATGCAAATCGATAAAAAGATTGCAATATAAGAATTTCTCATGGATTCAATTTTCCGAAGAGCATGCAAGTAATTAGTTTACATAAATCTAAGAAAATTAAAGACAAACTCATAAAGAAAAAATACCTCATAATCTCATCCATTATATTATACATCATCGAGCAGCACCTTGATGTGATAGACAACCGTGATGAGGAAACACTAGCGATGGTGGTAGGCAGCCTACGGTGGTTACGGAGGCTGGTACTGATGAATCGAGCAATTGATAATTAGGGTTTTGAGTGGGTGTTCGTTTTAGGGCTGAAATATATACATTTTGGTACTTCGAAACTTTATTAATCGCTACTTTAGTACCTAGTACTAGATTATAACCCGCGAATTCGCGGACTACCACATGATCGAAATACAAAGTTTATACGGAGTATTATATTTTTATTTTATTACGTAATATTTAAGTTGACATAATTTTTGAGTTGGCATGCAAAAATGTTTTGAATGGAAAGATAGATGTATATGTCTCAAGTTTATCAAGTATGATAACATTAGAGTAATCAAAACATGTATTTTTACTTAATAATGGTACCTTACATATTGAAGATATCAAGGATAGTAGGTGTTACCTATTTTAACTGTTATTTGATAAAGTTCGGAGAATTACATTTAAATGATTCGTAAGATGATACATGTTTTATAAACAAAAGTGATGAAAATCAATGATGTGATTGTTTAACGTTTCAATTATGAGTGTGTTGTATAGCCTTTGGTTATGTATGATGGTTGAGGAGAAAAGCCGTAATTGAAGACCCAATACTCTCAACCAAGAACTTCTGTTTGATTTTATTATGAATATTTGATTGTATGATAATTCCAATGACTTTAGTATGACAACTATTAAGAATATTTGATAATTCATTTCAAAATATGTGTGATCAATTCATAATATAAGCTGTGGTAATTACATGTCATTTACCCGAGAAGGACCCAGTATATTGCACATGTGCACAAACAACAATATTTCATAAATCTGTCATGTTAACTTTCTATCAGAATACAACCACAAATTCATCAATACTTCATGTAGCTTTCTATCAAAAAATAACCACAAATGATGCGAAATATCTAAAGAGTCAATATTGAAAAACTCTAACGGAGAAATTTACATGATTAAGATACGAATTTGCATCTAGATACTTCCTGATAGGCAAAATAAGAAGTTTTAGCACAGTACAAACTAACTTATTTACGTGTTTTAAATAGAGTACATCGCACCAAACTTCACTTTTTGGCTTCATCACCAGCTCCTCATCTTTGGCTTTGCCATTGAAGAGATGGTCAGTAAATACCTCACCAGATTGTGATCTCATCTAATTAAAAACCGAATATTGACAATAAAGCTATGTTCTTTTACCTTCTTATTACATTTTTCAATGATCAATTTCTGCTCGACCCTATGATTCTGCAGATCTTCGGCGCGAGCCATTAGTTCATATACTAATAAGATACCCAATTTGACACGATCCTGTTTTTATGTATTACATAAAGTGACGACATTTACTTGCTCAATTTCTTGATTCGTTTGGTAACCTACTATTCATTATGACTTCAAATCCTTACATGTTTCTTTTTTTGGTTTTTTTTAGTATGCTAGCTGTGTGCATATCTCTAGTCGAGAACCAAAAAGGAGCAGTCTGTTTTGAAGTATGAACTAACCTTTTTTCTCATTCTTCTCTCCCAATCAAATTCAAACTTATCTCGGATCATGCCTGCGTTTTCCAGTGTATCTCCCTGTCTATTCATTCTAAAAGCATAATTCTGCTATCAAAAGTCAACCCAGTTTTAGTTGACAAATGCACAATTAACATAGTCAACCATTCCCTAAGAATAGAATCTAAAATAGAAGTGGGTAAGCAATTAGCAAACTTCAATGTTGCAAGTTATGACTTGTGAATCTATACTGCTCAGTCAAATGCCTGAAATAACCCTACAATTTAGTGATCCCGCAAATAAATGACTCAAATTGCTAAATAAATCAACAACCCATAAATACATTTTTATTTGGAACCATATATTAGAGCATTCAAACTGCATGGTCCACACCAACAATATTGTAATATGTACCACGTACCTATAAAAAGTGCAACATTGGTGTTTCGCAACTCTATAGTTAACATCGTCACTACAAAGAACTGATAAGGTTGATTTGAGTCCACAAGATATCTGAGATTCTAACCATCCATCGTATGAAGCATATGAGTAATGCTTTTAACCTTAAATTTCCTCCACTCCAAACATATATAAAAAAGGTAACATAGCTACTTTCTACCTTTGAAATGTCAATCATTCCTGAATACAACCAGGATCAAAAGACCCATCCTTACAGCCACATTTCTATTCATGACGAGAACTGCACCAGCACCAGCACCAGCACTAACCTGACTTGCAATCCCAAGTCAAGAAAAAATTATTCACAGTTCTATTAGTCAAAAATTCCAAGCATCGTTTGCTTTATTCTTTCAAACTGTACGATTAATGTTTATTGAAATGGTATGTCATTAGATGTACTATATGATACTCTAATTCTTGAAAAATAAACAACGACAAAATATTTAGTAATGGTTTATCCATTACATCATTAGTAATGCTCCAACAAAAACAACATTTTCATCTTTGTACTCATTCAGCTGCATGACTTCCAACTTGAGTAGCAGCCACATTACTTGTCGTACTGTTTATCTGCTACACACTCCCATCCACAATACACTGCAACGTTGCCTCTACATTTGATTGAAAATTTGCTAACTTGACCAGTAACATTAATGTTTGGACAGAGGGATAAATGGGAAATCTTACAACTAATTACTACACTTTCATATAGCATTTGCATGTTTTTAAGACCACCATCCAATGTTGACTTGAAATTCTTTCGGTAGGTCCCATGTACACAAACTGGACACACCAAAACATAAAATAAATCAGAATAAAAGACAATTCTTATATAAATTGTAAAACGTGTGGTGAGTAAGATGTCGTTACCAGCAAATTCTTCAAGAGCGGCCCAAGAAAGTGATTCAGAATCAGAATAAAATGTACAAGGGTTAAAATAATCTACACAATCAAAAATATAATCTACTCAAAGGAACGTTAAGAACGTTGTATCTTCACTTGACTTGTGTTTTTCCATGGTTCGATTTCAACAGAAGCGTGCATAATATCAATCAACATATGGCATAAGTTAGAACTACCCAAAAGTTTATTAGACAGATGAAGACCCTTTGGAGCGATTACAAACATGGATTTCAAAGTAAGCTCAGGCAGAAAAATCGATATGTAGAAAACCAGTAGGCCTAATGACAAGCACATGAGATGAACCCTTCCTTAACTGATCCATGTGGGCTGCTGTAAAAAAAAATTCACACTAAATTAACTATCATTAACACATGCACCACTATATACGACGGGTACAATTAAATAAACTATGTACCTGAGTTATTTGTTGGGTTGAAACCAAGAGGACCGACAAAGGCCGACGGATGAGGCACGGCGGACTGGTTTGCCATCCAACCAGCAAGAGATGTTGGCAAAGCTGCTGGTGCAGGCTAAAAAGGCTTTATACGCGAGGGGAAAATAATAACATAAATGAAAAAATAATTTAGAACACTCGGTTTTGAAAATCTAGATTTTTTTATAATAAATAAGGAAGTCGGAAAACTTTTTTCCACTTACTCCGTGTGCGCCTAAAGGTGGAAAGCCTGCTGGCTTTGGTACAACACCCATCAATGAATTATTCACGGGGGATGGAGCTGTTGCACCATTCAGTTGTGACAGTCCACAAGACTGGTCAGCAAACAAAGTCTTTATGTCTAGATTCGGCTTCGGGTTTTTACACAGTCGATGTTTCCAGTTTAGACTACAAATATGAAAGGAAATTCGCAACAGACTCATGAAATTGAGAAAGAAAAATCAACCCTTCATAGCAAAAAAAATGGAACCTTTTGATTTATGATTCCGCAATCGTGAATTTTTCAAAGTTGAAAAGTTTAGCTTATCATGAAACAAAGAATTCGCTTCAAGAAGCTTTTTAAGCTCACCTAACATTATACCCTGGCAGACTTGGTGTCTCCGGATAATTGCTCGTTGTCTCTTAGTTATAACTTATGAAAAATAACATGTCATCAAGAACCTTAGATTTGGTGGAACATTAGCAATCCCTTCTGATCCCCATTAATAACTATTTTACTCATTGAGAGTGGTAATTGAATAACAATACTTGCATAAATTACCACTATCAGCAAATGAATTGATGTATAACCACTCCATGTACATGTTGTTCATTTCTACATATAAATATAACTATTAACCAGTGGGGTAATCCAAGAAGAGTGGTGTCAACTTGCTAAAAGCCAATGTAAAAAAAATTGTTAATTATTACACAAGAAAATATGTACCTTTAACCTTACAGACTTGAGAACCTGCATAACATCCAGATATTATTCCACTACACGTGGATTTGGCACCTGAAAAATCTTCAAAAACTTCACACATTCAAATTTCAAAACAAAAACCAATAAAAATTAAAAACTTGGCAATAAAATCAACTTTTAATTTTGTGGTCTAGAAGTTGTTTATAACACATAAAAATCTAGCAATAACGTAAGATATAAATAAAGCTCATATTAGGTTCAAATACCTCATCTTAGAAGTTTATCAATCAAAAACAGCAGCCACATAGACTTGAATTAGGTTGTATCATTGTATCCGCCTCCATTATCGCTTCCTAAGCCCAGGGGTTGAATTTTAAAAAAAAAGACAATCAAATGACATAACGTAAAAGACTTTAGAGAACAACCTTAGTAGTAGTGCTAAAAGAAAAGAGTTCAATCTCATTATGTTGTTACACACATCGAAGCAATTAGTGAAGCAAACAAAATATATCTCGCATTCTTCAAGAACACATATCTAATTTGAATTTACTAACAAAAACCCCTACATTTTACCTCGTCAAATTCAACATAGAAGAAAGTGGGTTGTTCGTGTTGGAGACAAGATGAGATTCTTCCGTATAACGATCGTTAGCAGCCCCTGTAATACTAATATGGTCTTCCGCAATCAAATAAAAGAGAAATTTCGTTAATATGACCCTGGGAATCAAGTAAGCAGGGTCGTATGAAATTAGATAACAATATATAAAGTAAGATAGCAACATAGCGTGTACTTAATATTAAGAATTGTACCAGTAAGTGAACTTTGATTTTCATGTTTTAATCCTGTAGGTGTGGCATCATCCCTAACATTAAACGATTGTAAATCATTTTTATCCTTTAATTAGTACTCTTATAAATATACAATATCTGAATACAATGTAATGCTAACAACATACTTGTCAACAGTTGAAGGTGAATGTAGACTTTTATCTTCTTTGCGCTGATGAATGGCTTCCACTATGGCTATAAATTTCTCTTTTACTCTTTCGAAAACATTTGGACCTTTCACATCATCAATTGGAGTATTCGCATTTAGGTGTTTCAGACACCTTATCTAAAAGTGAATTCAATCAATCAATATAAGTAGTCTAGTAACCATATATGACCCTTATCATACATCCATCGGTTAGTCACTAATTCATCAATCATCACGAGTCTTTAATAACCAATGTTTTATTTACTTGTTTGGATACTGTAATACATTCTAATTCTCACTTACGCATTTCTACAAACACTTTGTGGGCTTCATATCACGACCATTTATATAAATCGAATTAAAAGCTTAAATAATTCAATTCAATTGTATATAAATGTAAAAACCCTAACCTTTTGATGCCGAAATCTTCACCGGGAGTTAGATGAACGGAGTTGTAATCAACAGATTCATTCTCGATGTTTAAACGATTGCTTTCAATTGTAATGTCTTCCAAAGTTACACAAACACTATTTGAACTGAAATTAAAAGAGGTTAGGGTTTATGTAGAAGAGGAGATTTGTGAAAGAAAGTTCTGCAAATCGGAAGAAGAAGAAGAAGAAGAAGAGAGGGATGTGGAGCTGCTAGGTTTTCTGCTTCTGCAAATCGGAAGAAGAAGAAGAAGAGAGGGGATGTGGAGCGGAATGAGTTTTTATTTTTAATTATAATTATAATTATAATTATAATTATAATTTTTATTTAATCCACGATTTTCCTTTATTTTTTACGGTTTTTTTTTCTAAAATAAACTTAATCAAATTATATTAAATTAATTTGTAGTATTTAAGAAGGGACAATCATGACTTTTAAAGATTACACATTTACTATTTAGGTTGTCATTTATATTGAAGATTATCAATGGTTTTAATTTAAAATGGTTAATTAATGGAGGGTTGAGATTAGATTAGGATTGCCTAAATTAATAATGACAACCTAATATGCACTCTATTATAATATATTAAAGAGATTTGTAAACTCTGTCAAAAATTAAAGCTTCCACCTATCACTATGTCACGTGACTAGGATGGCAATGAATTTGATGATGTCATATCCACAATCTATCTATCTATATCTATATCTAGAAAAACTCTAAACTAATCTCGTCACTAATTACACATTAATCCTATTATAAGCCACCATCAGATCAAAACATGACATCATTTAGTCATTTAATTATGTAACAAATTACTAAAATGCCATTGATCAAAATAAACTTGCATCAATTCGTAGGGTTCCATTAAGCCTATTCCAAATTCAATTTTTGAAATTTTACAACAAACAAGTCTCCTGCAATTGTTAATCGATCATGGACAAATCGATGACAAACCTGCAATTGATCATCTTCCATTTAACATCCCATATAGAACACAAAGAAGCAAATGTTTCATTTTGTACGATTTCAAGGGTTCCGACTAGAACAACGAAAAGATCATCGGTAAGCAATTTGTTCGGTCCAATTTCGATTTCAAACATTCATATGTGAATGAATTACTAATGATTTATCGTATTCCATGTAAGATAATGAGTGTTAAATAAGATTGAAAATCGTTAATTTTTGTTACAGACTTGATGCCATATGTATGTGTTTGATAACAACATTGATAAAGTGCACCCCATGTGTTTGATAAAACACGTAGCTAAGTAAATTAACATTTTGATTGAAATATTAACTATTTCAATTAAAAATGTGTACTAAATTAAACTTTGTTTGTTTGATATTTAGTTGAGGGTTTTGTCTTGCATTATTTGATTGACTTTTGAAGGATTACTTAGCTTCCAATACATAGTCTTACATTAAAAAAAAAAAAAAAGTAGGGGACACTATCATAATAAATTTGAACCAGGTGGGAATGCAATTGTGAAGTGGTTTTGATTGAAATATTAACCGATGAGGAAGAATTATGATGTTGTAGTGAAATTGTGCATTGATATGACCAAACCATCCATTATGTTTTACTTATTAAAATGCTACTAACTTTTACTAATTTAGTTTTTCGTTTATCATTATTTTAACAGTTCTAGAATTTGCTTTAACACTATATTTTATATATTTTCGTATAGTGCTTCGTGATTCTCATCTATATGCTTCATATTGAATACTAGATATGTTTTCTACCTAGCAGCTTCGGTTTGAACCACTTCTAATGTGTGGGGATTTTGTTATATGTATAGCTTACTATATTTTTATTTCTAAACCTTTCGATTTACCCAGATAATATTCGGGTGGTAGTGACAGATCGAGGGATGAATCAACTGAAGAAGCACTTGTGAAGGTATGATTGTTGTTAAGTATATGCCTACTCGAGGAATGTATTAAGTTGCTGCTTTATTTCACAAAAAAACAAGTCGTAAACTAACGGCCTCCTAAACTTAAAAGAGGAATACTAACATGTTTTGGAGATCTGGAATGATGATAACAGTTGTCTTATGTGATTTTAGGAAAGATTATGTATTTGTAAGTTTTGAATGTGTTTGTTTAAATCAAATGGCAGACCCAAAATTTCAAGTTCTGGGTAATGGTGAGTAGCAATAGACAATTGCTTTATGTGGTTTGAACGATCGGTTAATTAGATCACGCTTAAGTGGATGTTAGTATTTGGATGGTTTCGTCTTAAAATGTAAACCCAATCAATGCCTAAACTGTGGTTATGTATGTTATTTTGAATTCATCCCACTTCCAGATAATTATATTTTTAATAAGTTTGTATCTGTTTTTCCATGTTTGGTTGTGTGGCACTACGTTTAAAAATAATCATGTTTATAACCGCTTCCACCCAAATGCTCATATCTGGGTTTTGTGCCTGTCAATACACACTTTAATTATGAGATTTAACAATCTTTCCATTTAACTGTTAATGTATGTCTGACTGCTTTCTATTTGATCTTGCTATTTGCTTCTTGTAGCCAATTATGCTTTAACAGATTATGCAAGGATATGCCTGGGACATATGAGTATTTTGATCAGGTAGAGGTACATTTACGTAGACATTTATAATAAGACTATTATAGATATAGTAAGTGGGCCAGTCTTAATAATATTAGCATATACATAGTAATAGTTATCCTCTACTGTTTATTTTGGGCCGAGATGGGTTGGCACAAAATCATTTTGGTTGACCCAAATTGCCATATTCAAATTTCTGATGTGGGATTGATAAATTGATTTAAAAGATCTAATATTTATGTATTTATTGTTTAGTTTGGGTAAAAATGGGTTGCTGTGAAATCATATGGGTCGGCCAGAATTTCCATGTTGGAACTTTTTCATGTGGGATTAGTGCAATACATATAATTATCTTTCTGCTGTTAAATTTGTGTCAAAATGGGTTTGCACAAACTATTCGAGCTGACCCGTTAACCTGACCCAAATTGGATATTATTTGTTTATTGAACTTTTGATGTGTGATTGATGTAGAATGAGAGCAAAGTTCATGACTACATGCACTCACAGCCCGAAATCAACGACAGAATGAGGGAAATTCTGATCGACGAGTTAATAGAAGTACACAACAATTCGAGGTCGTACCTAACTCGAGGTGAAAAGCTATATTGAATAATCTTTGAGAAAAGCTATCGGTAAGTGTAAACCCTTTTTTATGATCTCTTATGTTACACTAAATTACAGGTACATCATATTCCATGTATTTCAATATCCTTTTATTAGTGTGGTAATAGTTGGGAACTGAGGTCAGTGCGTGCGGTAGGTTGTTCCGACCGTGTAATACGAGTATTGACCAATTAATCCGAGTATTGACTGAGTGGAGACTGAGTGTAAAGCAACCGGGTAATGAGTCCAGGCCAGTACAAATGGTACAACGTCTAAGTATCGTGCCCTCTTACATACATGATCCGTTAATATTAAGCGGGTGTTACACATGTCATGTATTTGTAAGGAAGCATTTGTAGTTCACTTAGTTTTGGCCTTCTCATATTTCCAAAATCAAACAAAAGATTTAGTGTAACTTTAGTCCGTAAGATTCTTATGGCATCCCTAGTGATCATTATTTGTATTTTATTTGGTACTTGGTTATGTGAAGATCTTCCCTAGGCAAATGAAACAAATGGATACATTTTTATTCACGATGAGGGTGGGCGATATGAGCCAAGAATTGTTGTATGTTCCATTCTTTCAAACTCTTCAGTAAAGAGTCTATTAATTGGATCTGTTACATTATTCTTTATCATTGTAAAACTGTAATCTGTAATCTGTAATCATGTCTATTAATTCAACATCAATATATCTCATACTCATCTGGTTATGTTTGCACACTCCAAATACTTTTCTTTATTCATATATTTTCTTATTTATATATTATTTTCCAGTAACTTTTTGATGAGAGATTTGATGTGGATCATTTCATCGATTACCTGAAGGACGGTGTACTGATTGTTCGTGATATTCCATTATGGTTTACTTACAAGTCAGAGTTGTTCACAAGTATAAGGTGCTCTTTCTCTCAACGCACGCACTTGCACTTGCACTTGAGAGGAATGTATTGTTAACATTCTTTCAAGCTGATGGTGTTGATACGGCTGTGCACAATCTGAACGTAGTATCCTAGGCTGACCTTTGCTGTCTATACTCCAGGGTTAAAGTCACAAAGTGTTTAGTGATTATGATTGTGTCTAAACTCTATAGGTGGCAGTTTCTACCCATTTACTTGTGAATGGTCGATTCGGTTATGCTTTATCTCTAATGGGTTAACTAATAATGAAATAAAGAAATTACTTTTGAAAGGAAACCGGTCAGAGGCGTTTTAATGCATTAAATCTCTAATATCTTGTACCTTTTTCAATCACTATTGAAATAATACAATTTTTCCGATCATATTTGACATACTCGTGGTTATTAAAAAACATTGCATTTTGGGACAAAAGGTGTTCCTGGGTGTTCTAAGCTGACCCATCACCCAACCCACCCAATTCGCCACTTATAGACACCACAAGGTTGATGCATATCTCATTTGGTTTCCTAAGAAATCTTGTGCTATTGCATGATTAGACGGACAGTTAAGAACATTCCCAAGTATGCCCCTGCACGATGTCTTGGCACGGATCAAAGAGTAGGAGATAATGGCCTTGAAGTCGTTTGTAGATAGACTTGGATATGTTTGTGTGAAATTCAGTTTTTCATGTATTAAAGTTCATTTTACTTATGATCAACCTTATACATGTTTGTTCTCAAGAGTGCATTTGTAAGTTTTAAACACGGTAAGATTATTCAATATGAACTTTCTGTATTTTCAAATTTCTAAAGTTCTTTTTGCCTAGCTATACAGGAAATTTTTATTGTTGAATTAAGTTAAAGTCACTCGAGGCGCAGATGTATATATACATACCCAAACGAATTTAGAACTACGCAATCAACATACATGTACTTATTGTTCATGCTATAGTGAAAAATATTAAATGCTATAACTAATTATATCTTCATCCATGTCTTCTTCGTTTTAATGTATGCATGCAGTAAAGGTATCTTTGAATTAGAAAGGAGTAAGGAAGGTAGCACAAATAAATGGTTATTACTATATGTAAATTCAGTTTTGGTGGTGTATTGCAAAAAGATGTGGTGTACCATCCATTTCCTGTATGTGACACCCCGCAAATTTAAACGCAATTATGTACGTTAAACACTTGCATTATTAGGCTAATTCCCTACTTAGAGTGAATTCACAACACATTTTAGAGTTAAGTCTAGCAAAGCCCAACTAGTTAATACGCGTAGTATTATACGTTTCGTAATTATTATAATTGTTATAATTGCGCGCAAAAACAATTGGAACAAACGCTACAAAATATACGACTGTTTGTGAACAAAATTATTTAATAAAACGAGACTATTAAATAACGTTAGTTATTATTAAATATTATGTTGATAATATTTACAAAGTATTTGGTAACATATAACGATCATTTCGTAAACTGAAATAAAACAAAGTTAAAAATTTTATAACTCAACTAAATTAATTCCATAGAATATCTCAACTAAAAATATATTCTAATACGTATTTAAAAATTTACCAATTAAAAATACTTAAACATTAACGATCGGGTAAACAAACACGGAGCGAATATACTATGAAAGGAGACAAGATCCACAAAAGTGGACCTTGCCCCAAAATATCCTCATTTCATCACCATCCACCTTCTTCCTCTCTTCCTTCTCTCTCTTAAACCACCATCACCAACCTCAAAACCACCACCACAAAACGCCACCAAAACTACCATTAAAACACCACAAAACAACTAGCTCATTTAGAGAAAAACGATCACGACAACGTGGGCTACACAACCATCTTTTCGGATTTCTCTCGCGACAACTTTGTAAGATCCCGACAATCCCGCAAACTCTTAGATTTTTGCTATTTCCTTTGATATCTCATGTTTATATTACTTAAAATATCATGTTTTAGTGTTTATATCAACTAATTATGTCCAAATCAAAGCTTAAATCTCGTTTTCACAAACCGATCCACGAACAGTTAGAAGTGACGCATAGGGACTCAAAACAGTGTAGCGACACTTAAGTGACACATTTAGTGTCTCATAAAACCCTCTTTTCGCGTCACTTGCTTAAGTGACGTCACAAACCCTCTTTTTGCGACACTTCGTTAAGTGTCGGTAACCAGCCACATCCGACACTTCATGCGGCACTCACCTAAGTGACGCCTAAATTCAATTCCGTCCTGCCCGACACTACCAACTAGTGACGCATAAAACTATTAAACATTACTAGTGACACTTACGCAAGTGTTGCTACCCTAAGGCGAGTGACGCCTTAAGTGACGCTAAAAACAGAAGGTTTAAAACTACTTTTTCACTAAGTGTTGAACTTAACCGGGAACGAACATTTACAAAAATCATACCAACATTATAAACACACTTATATTATTGAAATGTTGATTTCAAACTATCACCAACGAGTCGTATACATTTTCACAACTATGAAATACAAACGTAAACGTTAAACAAATGCTTTGGACATAACTTGGTTGTACGAACACTAGCATGGATGGTCGACTTAGACATCTACATACTTATTAAATCTCATACGTTTAGGGCGTTAGGGGATTCCGGACTATACTTGGGCTTTAGGCTTTGCTAGCACTCGAACATACTCAACTCAACATGTGAGTTCACAGCCCCACTTTTAACTGCTTTACTGCTTTCAACTTGGGGTGAGAAACATAGTCAACTATTTTACTGATTGCCATAACTGCTTTTGCTTACATGATTGTTCAACTTGCTTGTTTACTCGAACGATTAGAGTACTTTAGAACTGTTAAACTTTTTGTACAAACTGGTGTTTATGAAATAACGTTTTCATACTACAAACTAATACAAACGTGTTAAACTATACTTGGTAAACCGGAGAACGACCTGTAAACTATTTTGATAAACTGTTGTGTTTCGCTGGAGAACGACCAGCAGTGTTTGGACGGGAGAACGACCCGTGCGTGTTTAAACCAGAGAACGACCGGTAAACTACTTTTGTTTCGCTGGAGAACGACCAGTAATTTTTCGCCGGAGAACGTGTGACAACCGTCACGAAACCGTTATCATAGTTCAATCCGTAAAAACTCATTTTCATGTTAAGGCTTATTTCACGGATTTCTTTACATCAAAATATTCATTTTCGAAAAACGAATCCAACATAAAAAGAATCATCGCAATCACACATGTAATGGAAAAGATACAAGGCTAAACGTAAATTCGTTAATTATTGGAAACTATACGATTTATTAAAACTACGCGAAATGCGAAAATAATTGGATTGGGATCATTTATTCTTAGACCGTGTGACCCGAGTTTTTCTTGTGTGTCTTCCTTGTTTGGCCCAACAATCGACCCAAAGCCCCTATTTATTTTGGTGAATCATTCGGCCCAACCCAACCCAACCCAACCAACACAACCCTAGAACTATAAAAGGCATCCTAAAACAAACCTTAACATTTTTTTCATCACCAAAATCGTCCATGTTGCTGCCCTAAAATTTCAGTCACGAACATAGGCCGATTTGACCCATTTCCGTTGGTTTTCAGGCTTCGGTCAAAACTAGAAAGTTGTAGATCTCGATGTTTTACTTAAAATTGCGTTGCTTCGGCCTCTGAAACGCTTTATATTATTTTATAAAAATTATTTCGTAAACTGCTGCTGTGGGTGACGAATTTTCAGAAACTTTGGTAAGTTTCGATTCTATAATCCTCATATACGTTTCAGCTAATCTCAAAAACGAATTCTAAGGGTTTATAAACTCAATGTTTACATATCCTAACGAAGATTCTCGTGCGATTAATTGATAGTTGGTATTATTCTTATCCGATTACATTTGTTAACATTCGATTTCGATTGTTTCGTATTGTCGGTTTTATTCGGTTCAATCCATTGTATCCCTCTTAATCATGAATATGTTAGGATGGATAAAAATCAGTATATAAGTGATTAGAAATGAAATATATGATTGTATTGGTGTTTTGGATTAGTTATATGAATATTCGGGGTTGATTTATTATAAACACTAATCTGATCAGAAACTTTGTTCGGATTGGGAAGCTTGTAACTTAGTCATATCACGATGGTTTTTAATGAAAAGGGAGTCTAAACATAAGTACTTTGAGTCTTCTTTCAAATGGTGTCGGTTTCATGGTTAAATGTGGAGTATAAGTTGGTCAAAACGATTTTACAAGATGATATGTCGTTTCTGAGTTTTTCGGTTCCAGATTTCGGTTGAGTTGTCGATTTTTGAAACGTGTCTTAAACTAAGATTTAGGTCTTGATATTTTTACTGGAGTGTCTTTAAAGTGTTAAGTATTTTCTTTAAAAATATGATAATCATTTGAAACCTCTAAATATTTGAAGTAAATTAAAGATTTTGTGAAGTCAGAAAGAGTCAACAGTTTAGAGCAGTTTACTTTGATGAATTTTAAAAAAATAGAAAATCAACATAAATCAATCTAGGAAAATTACTGAGTCTTCTAAACACATTAAAGTATCGTTTGTAAAAATTATAGAGTCAAATGGTTTCAGTAAGTATTATTTCAAAATTCGTGAAGTGGATCCAAATTTCTGGTCAGAATCTGAGTTTTCATTTAGGATTAGTTCTTGTAATAATATACTAGTAGAATTGTGAGGAAACATATTAGAAGTGTTTGGTGTGTGGAATACAATGGAATGACCTAGTTATGTCTAGGTTATGACCCATACGCATTATGACATTGTAGATTGGCGAACTGATTAGTGGTTATACTTAAGGGACGATACTTACATCATTTCTTGAGGTGAGTTTTCGTGGCCCCATTTTCTTTACATATTTTTATCATTGGGGGAAAAGTATGCTCACATGTTTTACCAACTGTTTTATGCTGTGAACGTATTCATTTCTTTTTTTGGACATATGCTTGAAATGTGTGACACTATGTGACTTATATGCATTGAGACTTGTTGCTTACATCCGTGCTGTACTTCCTTGTGGGGTATTTACCGTACATTGAGATTGGTTGTTTACATTCGTGCTTTACCTCCTTGTGGGGTATTTGCCGTACATTGGGATTGTTGCTTACATTCGTGCTTTACTTACTTATGAGGTAATTGCCGTACATTGAGATATATTGGCTGCATTATCTCACATTTGTGTACATTTCTATTGCATTGTCCTAACTTATCATTATCACAGCAAAATATTTTATTTTGTGGTGTTTGGTTTCAAACCTACGAAACTCACCAACATTATTGTTGACGTTTTTGAGCATAACTTTTCAGGTAGCACTAGTGGGCTGAAGATAGAGGACAAGAAAGCTTAGTGGACCTCTAGGTTGCATTTGAGCTAAGATTGAGACTGTCATTTGAGATGGAACTTGGTTTTAATAATTTGGGGAAGACATTTTGTCTTAACATTTGATTATGGGATTATTGTTTGGTTATCTTTTTCATTGTTGATATGTACATGTAGCTTGAGCTCCTATTCATGTTACAAGTATCATAACACATTGGATTTTTATTTTCATATAGACATCTTTATAATAATGTGTTGTGATCCTATCATTGTTGTACCCCGTTGTTTCCGCTTTAGACGAGGTGTGACAGATTGGTATCAGAGCCATTGGTTATAGAGAATTAGGCAGATTGACCTAGACTATAACCTAGGAACCTTCATATAGATGCTATGCTAGGAACTATGTGTGCATTAAACGACGTGAACTCATTCACACTTTGGTTCTCGAGCAAGACATGCTCCATTGGTGGTTCAAAACGTGCCCGCGTACCCGTTAGGGTTATGTAGGCTTAACGGCGTAGGATCATTAATGTCATCTGATGGTACTATATTGATCATGATATCATTTCCTTATTATTTCGTGCCGCTTTTAGATTTGAATACGTAGGAACAAGGTTGAACATTGTGATATGGGATTTGGTAATAAGTACATATTGTGACAACTCTCCAAATTAGGTATTAATTAACATTTAAGCATGTGCATTCTTACGCTAATTTCCTGATTAAGTTTTAACAAAACTTCTTGATGTGATGTAAGCCTAGCAAGCCCAGTACTTTTAAACAAAAAGTAATACGTAATACATAAGTACTAAAAGTTACGTACAAATATATCGGAACGAACCCGACAAAAATAAATAACAAAAGTTTCGTGACAGAAAAACAATTAATAACTCAATTATTAATTACGAGTATTTATATATCTATAACAAATAGATAAAATGGTCTAAATATACGTTTAACATAAAACGTATTATAAACGAACAGAAACAATTCTAAAACGTACATAAAAGGTCCAAATCTGAAAAGTGTTATTTTTCTAACACGTTGTAAAGTATTTAGAACATTACCTCAAAATATGAAATCATAACTCAACTGAAATTTGGCGCTCAAATAGTTGCGCGCAGTAAAATGTACAAAAATGTACATCATTATAAAATAATGATAACATCATTATACTGACTATAAATAACGAACCAGGAGAACACCTACAAAATAAAAATGTAATTTGTTTATTTTTATATTGCTAAAATTATACCCGTACTCGAAATTGAGGTGCCAAAATTTGGCACCTAACTACAATAATTGAGAGACCACGACTGTGATCTCCCATACCCGTTTGAATATATTACTCCCTCATCTCTTTTCTCTGTAATCATACAAACACACACAATCATCATCCATTATTTCATTTCATTTTCTTTCTTCATCTGGAACACAACAAGATCAGTAGCAGCAAGTAGAACAACAAGACCAGGAGCAACATTTTCATCATCATCCGTTCATCATTTTCATCTCATTTTTCTTTGTAAGGAAAACTCTCATTTTTCGATTTCTCTACTTTGATTTCATGTTATAACATGTTTATATCACAAAATCTATACATATAACATATATGCTTGATGATTATGATGATGAACATGAAAATGGTTTTATAAAACCCAAAACCTTAAAACCAAAATCGTTATATGAAAACTTGTTAAAATAACGTAATAACATATAAAAACGACATATAAACTTGTTAGAAACATTTGGTAACATAGTGTAAAGGATTTGAGCCAAATAAAACCGTGTATATATATTAACAGACACGAACAGGGGCTGGAAACGAGTTGAATCCGGCGGATTCAAGGGAATCCGGCGGATTCCCCCTGCTGAAAACCAAACGAATCCGGCGGATTCAAAGGGATCCGACGGATTCCCAAGTACGACTCGCACACAAACTTTGGCTAAAACGATGAACGAGTAAAAGACATGGTTGATCCGGCGGATCATAGGTGGATCCGGCGGATCCTCAAAAACTCGAACGAATCCGGCGGATTCATTCGAATCCGGCGGATTCCCCCAATTTGAAACGAATCCGGCGGATTCAATTGAATCCGGCGGATTCCCATATTCTTGACCCCGATCCGGCGGCTCAGTGGTTCGATCCGGCGGATCCTATTAAACCCAAATGAATCCGGCGGATTCATATAGAATCCGGCGGATTCCCCACCTGGTCAACAACTTTGGCTTTTGTTTTAAATACAAACGATTCCGATAACGAATATAATAATTAAGGGACATTATCGAGACATAACAAACCATTAACCTTAATGTGATATATCCGAGACACGGACTTTGGACTTATTTAAATTCGTACGAACAAACGATATATAAATAAACGTATATATGAATATGGACTTTGTAAATTATACGATTTGAATACGATTACATTATCGGGATGTTTAAGACTTATTAAACAAACGTAACGATATTAAAAACAAATGATATTTATCTATAAACGGAATAAATATATTATCAAGTTTTATAACAAATAAAACTCGACACGTTTTAAATACGAAACAACGTATTACAATATATATATATATTCGAGGACACACGATACATATAGACACAAACGTATACGTTTCTTAAAACAAATGAAAACTTATATACATTTTAATATACATAAACAATGTATTTATTAAACATATATACATACGACACTTAAGAATATATATTCACAAATATATATATACGATGAATTTCACATTAACAAACGTAAGATTTAATAATATACAACAATATATTACCTAAGTATACATATATAGAACAACTATATGTACACACGACGATATTGGAATAACATTCTAATTATACGTACAACTGTAAACAAAGTATATGTACAAATGAAAACAAAATGACCTTCCGTTAAATAGACAACTACATGATTGTTGAACACTTAGTAAGTGTATGATTTGAGAAATAATAACAAGATTTCTACACAATGTCACCAACAAATACAACGACTCATATTAATAAGAAATCAACCATTTCTTCAAACAAACGAACTATTAACATAAGTGATTAAAACAAATCAAAAGTACTTATGTTAATATATTTATTGTATATAGGTTAACATACATTGGGCAATTATCTGTTTGGCTGCTAGCTTTCATACCGAGCAAACCACCGTGAGTTCACAGCCCCTACTTTACAAATGTTTTATGCTTTTAAACATAGGGGTGTAAACATAGAAACTGCATGAAAACACATGCAGCAAATTTATATAAATGCTTTATTGCTTTATACAACTGTTTGATATGAAATATTATTTCACAACTATTTTGGGAATTAGACAACAAATCCTAGTACGGACCAGACTTGAGATGTGTGCATGAAAGACCTTATGTCATGCAGACTATAACCATTAGCTAGGTGACTCTAGCCACTGAGTATACGAATAGTACTATTGCCGTGACGACCCTCCTGTGGATGGAGCGTATACTTAATTGTCCTTCAGGCAAACAACATAAGTTTTGGTTGTGGTTTGGTTATAGGGTTAGGTCGCGTTACTTTAACCTGCGAGGTTTAGCTCACCTTTCAGGGGATTATAAGTCTAAGTATTTCCCACACTTATTAACTAGGATGAACATATCCTACAACTGTTTTATACCAGTATACCTACTGGTCATAATTATATGATGGTAAACTACCAGATATACATTTTGGGTAACGACCCACATAAAACTATATTTTAGGGTAACTATCCCTACAAACTTATATTTTGCAAAACCTGCAAACATTTATTTATTGAATAACATCTCAATAATACAAATATAAGCGGTTTAACGTACCGCATATTTATACAAAACCTGTGAATTCACTCAACATATTTGTTGACGACTTTCTTTCTATGTTTTACAGGAAATTAGCTACGTAAGTAAGAATCGCATGCATTCAGGATGGACAACCCTGGACTACTTAGGATGCCATACATTTTGGGACAGCTTTTGAGGATTTCCTCTGTATTACTGCAGACATTGCAGTTATACTCATGAAATCTTATCTTAAGATATGTATTGTAAAACTTAAATGTTTTAAACTTTATTACTACTATACGACTTACATAGTCGTATTATTTTTGTAATAACTATTTTAAACTGGCATCCTTTATATATTATGTTCTGTATGATCATATGCTCTGATACGATGAATGCACAATTGTAACGTCATCACCCCCGTTGTTAAACTGTTTACACATAATGCTTCCGTTAATCATAACTTGCTTCCGCTAAACATTAAATAAACACAATTATGGATTTTGGGGGTGTGACACATATATGGAAGGATACCCTAACAATTATGGTGGCCGACATATTTGCGAAGGTATCACGACATATATGTGTTTATATGACCATATTCGAGTTGTCCAATGTGTGGCCTTCAAGTTGCGTGACGATGTAAAAATCTCGACTCTACCTGCTTGGTAATCATGATCTTTGGTTGTTGGTTGGTGCATACATTTGACACTATCCAAACTGATCATTTATTCTAAACTCATACGTACTCAAGATCGTAGTAAACATGCCGCCAAGACTTTCTACTCAAAATGCTAAACGTGAAACGTGTCGGGAGCGAAATAAGATAAGTATAAAAGTGTAAATCGTGTACTAAGTAAACATCAATCTAAGACATGGAAAGCGTATCGTGAGACTAATAGACGTGGATAATAACTCGCTAATGAATAACCGTGCAAAAACTCTATTAAAATCATTACTCACTTGAACCAAAATAATTGGCTTACTACCCCTCTAATTCTTTGGACATAATTGCATCTTGATATTTTTTTTCCCTTGGAAACTTCTAATTTCAACAAAGCATCATGCAATAGTCTTTGCCTTTCTAGTCAGTGAAGCGTTCGCTTACTTGACCGCTTTTACCCCCCTCGCAATGAAATTTTCTAATCCCTTTTGCGAGTTAGCCCAAGATCTTGATATCTTTTGAACATGCATTCAATCCTCCGTATTGCTTGTAAACTTCACCTCTATATGATAAAGGCTCCAATGCCTCATTGCTACATTAAAAATGTAACTGAATAATACCATTCTTAACATAAATTCTAATCTCGGTTTCTTTTAAAAACTACTTGACTGCAAATTCCGTAAGAATTTAAGTCAATATAAAACATACCTACGCCATATTCTCTGCCAATGTAACGATTGTAAATTGGGTCGATCAAACTTTTTCCTAAGGGTCCTATTATGAACCCTACTCATTGATGTATTGGTATTCAAAAACTTGGTAATAACTCTCAAACTCAATCAACCTCTATTATCTATACTACTTAAAGAAAGAGGTTTGAACGAAGAAGAATGATAAGTCCCCCTATTAAATCACTCTCTCACCTAAAATATCTAATTACCTGCGATAAATTAAATTATTAAATGATGCCTTGAAATTTCTTACTGAAACCATTGGTACCCAAAATAACTTATATCGTTTTGAAACTCTTTATGCCTTGGAACACGGAGTTGCGTAAGATAAACTGCAGTAATAAATAAATAAATAAATTTTATTACCATTCAAAATTTAAAATAAATCAAACAACATAATATAATACACCCATTTCTTTTACCATTATACAACTAAAAATTTAGTGCTTCAATCTTTGTAATGTGTTTCATTTCTACATGACATACAACCGGATAAACTCTCAAGAGAAAATTTACTCTTAACTTTCGTATAAAATTGGAAAAATTCCTGGTTATAACTATTCTACGACATGCTCAATTAACGAGACAGATGTTGAATTCGAGGATGACAAACTCCCAACTCCAATGATACGACCACTTCCTTGCATCATGAAATATCACGAACTTAAACAAGGATAACTTTTGGTTAACCCTAAGTCAAAAGAAAATGCAAAATCAACGAGCATTCATAATCACCAAAAACATAATGAATTCACCGATGAATTGGACAAAGGAAAATTCAAGAGGAAATCGTTTGGTTGACACGTTAAAATGAATTCACACTTAAGCACAATTACAAAGTAAAAATCAAGATATACATGAGACAAATTGATCAATGGAGAATCAATAGGATATTTCACATAAGGCATTGGCCTTAAATGCAAATATGGAATACATAATATCTCCGATTAATGTTATTTCGTTCGCTGCATCGTTACACTGTATTTTGAGGATATATCATTAATGTTATTAAATCGATACATAGAAGAAGACTACCTCAAACCAAAGAACCAATTCTGCCTTCAAACGAAACCGAACTCTAATTATATTTCGACATCAAAACATCACTAAAGCTTGAGTTAAACAATACATTTCTTTCAACAATAGTTATGACAGATTCCGAAACACACCGCACGAGCCTAAACGGAGGATAAACTCGGTTGAAAACTTGTTAGAAATGATGCAAAACGACATGAATGAACCAGTAGACATGATGAAACACGTAGTTTGGCACTAATCTGCCAAGAACCATCTCTAAGATTCGTCTCTATCTATATCGATACTCCCTTGTAAATAATTTAAACTAACATACGACTAACACGCCACACACAATTTCCCTTGTCACAGTATGTCTAGTCAATCACTTTACCATGTTTATGCTTCGGATGAGGAGCCGACCGAGGCTACTTTTGAGGGTCCCGCGATCACTGTAGGGGATGAGTCATCTGTTCATTTGAGAGACATGTCTGATGACACTAGTGACGCTTACATCACGCCACCACCGACAGCACATGTAACAACCGCCAATTTAGGGCTAGTATTAGCGCCTAATTCTTTATTAATACATGTAATTAGTTCTGTGTTAGGCTAATTTATGTAACGGATTATATGTTGGTAAATATATGCAACTTTGCGATTTGACTTAAATCGTATGCGACTTAAATAGAATGAAATTCTATTCGATTAACACGGACGTTGGTGAACAAATGTTTGTAAACTAAAATAACGCAATTATAACTGAAATACTATTTTAGAATAGTTAATAACTGTCTTGTACTACCTGATTTAAAACTTACGCGATTTAAAGACGAAAGTAATTAAATGTAATTTAAACTGTTAAAGATTTAAGGAAATAATTTAAATAAATTATTTAACAAGAATTGTGGTTTTATAAATATAATTAAACGCGTAAAATAAATATTTAACGCCTAAACGACGGAGCAAACGAACACCGCACGGAGCGTGAGGGCACGAGCTGAAAATGGGAGGTTAAAACCTCCCACCTTCTTTCTTTTTCCTCCATTTTCCACCTATCACTTCTCTCTCTTTCCTTTTTCTTTCATTTCCACCAACTTCAAAAACCTCACTAAATCGACAAATAAACGTACTAAACGAGCTTGGATCATACCACATCTTTGGAGAAAAACGTTCATCTCTTCACGATCTACAACTTCATCTTTTCGGATTTTCAATCCGACACTTTGTAAGTTTCCGACAAATCCCGACATCTCTCGTTTTTGATCATTTTTACTAGTTTATGGTTTTGATAGGCTTAATATGTTCATATAAGGGTTGGGTAAAAGATTTGGACCCAACGGAAACCGGGAAACTCGTTTTCGACAAAAATTCCGGCCATCAGACCGCTACGTCGCATTTGGCCAGGGGCCTCTGCGACGTCGCGGCCTACGTCGCACAAAAACCTCCACGTCGCACTAGCGACGCAGCCCCTTACGTCGCATTAAATTGCGGACGTCGCACATGGCGACGTAAACTTTAACGTCGCAAACCTCCACGTCGCATTAGCGACGCCAGCCCCTACGTCGCATTGATTTGCGAAGGTCGCATCATGCGACGTACATGCCTACGTCGCACCCGACGTCGCACCCGACGTAGCACCCTACGTCGCACCCTACGTCGCACATGACAGAACCTTGAAAACTCGGATTTTACTAAGTGTCGATCTTACACAACTTCCAATACTTATGCTATACGACTTAACAAACATCATAGAACATACTTTTCTATTACAATCACTCTAAATTGCGTTATTAACGATAAAACTTTAATTATAACAAACCACCAACGGGCCGTATATACTTTGACACGAACGTGAACGAACCAACATTTAACACAACGGGGTATGAACAACTAGCCTAGATGGTCTTGCGAGACATCTACTTACTTAACCTTATGTGTTTAGGCACTAGAAGGTTACGGGTTCGGAGAACCTACTTGCTTTACTACTACTTGCTAATTACTACTGCTCGACTCAGGTGAGTCTTACAGCCCCACTTTTACTGTTTTATACTTTGGGGTGAGATACTTAGCAACTGTTTTACGTATGAAGACAATGTACCGAACTGAAAACATTACTGATTACAAACAAACGCATGAGTTACTTTTATCCACTGAAAGCCTCCTTATCGTAAGTTGTTAGTTATGGTCTTAAGCGCGAGTACTAGTAAATGGATCCATTTGGGACTGACAATCCCTGTCTGGGGTGGTAGCGCCACCACGTACTGATTTACACGTAGAAACAGACATATTAGTATTTGTTACATATGAGTGTGCGGATAGCACTCACGGGGGTACGTGATTTATTTCACACTACACGGTTAAGCTTCAACTTATGAGCTCATGGCACTGTACTGATTAACTGATTTACTTACTTTGCTGGATAGCAATACGGGTACCTACTTGTGGTTCATGACACTTACTTATTACTAAACCTGTGAGATTCACCAACCTTTTTGGTTGACACTTTCTAGCTTTGTATCTCAGGTACACATACGGAGTAGGATCACTCCCGGATTACTAGCTAGAGTCGCATGATTTCCAAACTGCATTTAACGGAGATTCTTTGGCATTATCTTTTGTAACTTTGATTATGTAATAGAATCTCCCGCCACATACGCGGACTCTAGGCTTACGTATTTTTGTAAAGAAAACTATATGTTTTCAAACGATACAAATTATGAAATGTAACTATTTTACAAACGTCTCATTTAGAGGTCGTTTACTATTAATCTTGTGCTTTGTATATTGATTAGTAACACCCAATGTATGCTTCCGCAAACCGTTAAATTTGGGGGTGTTACAGATTGGTATCAGAGCCTAAGGTTATAGTGAACTAGGTTGCATTTAGTGGGCCTAGACTATGACCGTTAGGCAGTATTCTCTTATTAGACATGACTAGTTCAGGAATTACAGCATACAACTTTAATTTAACATAGCCTGATCAACTATGTATAATTAAGGAAAGATGATGTAAGATCTGAAATAATTATGTTGAACAGGGATACGATAGTTGACTCTGACTACGAGAGAACCGGACCATTACTTGATACGTGCTAGACACTAGGCTGGATATGATATATGTATATATATTAGCCTCATCTTACTAACGCTTTGTCTCAGAAATGGCAAACATCCCATCCAATTCATCTCGTTCTCAATCCGGGTCGCAGAACCCAAGGGTAGCAAGGAGGAACGCTAGGTTGCCTCGAGCTGGCCCGTACTCCACTCACTCTACCTTGCCGGCCTTAGCCGCTAGGGTGAACCAACACGAGCAACGACTTCGCACCATGGATGTCGTGTTGCAAGAAACAAACGAAAACTGGAGACTTACATCCCTCGAACGCATAGAAGAAGTCTCCGACGACCTAGAAACCACAAACAACAACATGGATGTCCTTCGCAACCAAATTATAGAAATAAGGGTGGAAAATGCCCTTCTGCAACAAAGGATGGATGAATGTGTGCAGCGCTCACTTGAGGCAGAAGAGTATGCGCGCGGACTAACACAACGACTAGCACTAGCCGAAGACAACGCCCGACAAGCTAGCAGGCTTGCAAACACTGTGGACCGTCTTGTCACGATGATGGAACAAATTAATCTACGTTAAAAACTAGTGTAGTCTTTATCCTGTAATCTAGTAACTATCTAAGCACTACTCTATGTTTCAGTCGGATGTAATAATTCCCGACACCTTTTGTAATACATCTGTAGGATGTAACCTTTGAACTCGTATCATCTATCAAGTATTTCTTGCTGTTTCAACTCATATTAATTGCCATAATCCTTTTTCATATTGATGTTATGTATTACTATCTTTATACATGTACATCTGAAATAAATGCAACTTCTCTTACAAAAATCTCATGTATCTTCATTTCTTTTATTGAAGAATCATGCCGCCAAAGACACGACCATACACCGATGCCCAGATTACCTCTCTTATAACTCAGGCTGTTACTGAAGCCTTAGCTCGGAATACTCCACCAGGTTCCACAAGAAACAGCGATGCCGCTGAAACCTCTGCTGCTAAACCTTGTTCATACAAGGATTTCCAAAACTGCAAACCCTTGAGCTTCAAGGGGACCGAAGGAGCCATCGGACTTATCAGATGGTTCGAAAAGATGGAATCCGTTTTCCGCATCAGCAAATGTGCGGAGGACGACAAAGTCAAATTCTCCACCTGCACCCTCGAAGATGGTGCCCTCTCGTGGTGGAATTCCTATACCCAGTCTGTGGGTATTGGTACCGCTTATCTACTCCCTTGGGAGGATCTAAAGAAAATGCTCACTGATGAGTATTGCCCGGCCGAACAACTATACAAGCTGGACGAAGAGTTCTGGAACCTGAAAGTGCAAGGAACTGATATCGTTGGATACACCACCCGATTCCAACAACTCACCGTCCTTCGCCCAACCATGGCGGGTACTGAACCCGAAAAGATCAAGAAGTATATCCGCGGCCTCCCGGAACCTGTCCGGAGAAATGTCGCCTCATCAAAACAAACCACACTTCATGGTGCCATTCGGTTGGCCCATGAACTTCTAGCCATGAACGAGGACCCCGAACCACCCACTCCAACTTCCAACAGCAACAAAAGAAAGTGGTCTGACAACCACAACAACCACCAAAACAAGAAACCTGAAACCATTAAAGCCTACATCTCCAGTTCTGATGACAAGCGGGCGTACAAGGGAACCAAGCCCTATTGCCCAAAGTGCCAACGACACCACCATGGTTCATGTCCCTGTAGCAAGTGTAAGAGATTTGGACACTTGGCTAGGGATTGTAGATCAAACACCACTGACACCAACACCTCTGCACCAAAGACTTGTTATGGGTGCAACGGAACGGGGCATTTCAAGAAAGACTGCCCAAAACTGAACAACAACAACAACAACAGGAACAACAACAATGCTCGAGGAAGAGCTTTTGTACTGAAATCTGGGGAAGCCCGTCAAGACCCGAATGTGGTCACGGGTACGTTTCTTCTCAACAACTTGACTGCATCTGTATTATTCGATACTGGTGCTGATAAGAGCTTTATTTCCGATGAATTTTATCCACTACTTGACACTACACCTATTGCCTTAGATTCTAAGTACACAATAGAATTGGCAAACGGAAAACTTATTGAGGCCGACAGTGTAATACCTAATTGCACTCTGAACTTAGCTAACGAGCTCTTTCCCATTGACTTGATACCTGTCGAAATCGGCAGTTTTGACATCATCGTCGGTATGGATTGGTTGTCCAAGCACCGAGCCGAAATCGTTTGTTTCGAGAAAATTGTACGCATTCCTCTCGTCACCGGTGGAACTTTGAGCATACAAGGGGAGACCAGTGGGACGAGAATAAACATCATTTCTTGCATGAAAACTCGAAAGTACTTGAGAAAAGGGTACCAGGCAATCCTCGCGCACGTTATGGAGAAAAAGTCGGTGGAAAAGCGACTTGAGGATGTGCCTATCGTTCGAGACTTCCCAGAAGTCTTTCCTGAAGACTTGCCTGGCCTTCCGCCACCTAGACAAGTCGAATTTTCTATTGACCTTGTGCCCGGTGCAGCACCCGTGGCACGAGCACCTTACCGATTAGCCCCATCCGAACTTCAGGAGTTGTCTACTCAGTTACAGGAACTCCTGGACAAGGGATTTATTCGACCAAGTTCCTCACCTTGGGGAGCTCCGGTCCTGTTTGTGAAAAAGAAAGACGGTTCTTTCCGCATGTGCATCGACTACCGTGAACTCAACAAATTAACTGTCAAGAACCGTTACCCACTTCCTCGCATTGATGACCTGTTTGACCAACTCCAGGGATCGAGTTTTTATTCAAAAATCGATCTACGGTCAGGTTATCATCAACTCCGAGTTCGTGACGATGACATTCCAAAAACAGCTTTCCGAACTCGCTACGGGCATTATGAATTCCAAGTGATGCCATTCGGCTTAACCAACGCACCGGCAGTATTCATGGATCTTATGAATCGGGTGTGCAAACCTTACCTTGACAAGTTTGTTATCGTCTTTATCGATGACATCTTGATTTACTCACGCACTGAACAAGAACACGCGCAACACCTGAAAACCATCCTAGAGCTGCTCAAACACGAAGAGTTATACGCCAAATTCTCTAAGTGTGAGTTCTGGATGCAAACCGTTCAATTCCTTGGACACGTCATTGACAATCAAGGGATTCATGTCGATCCTTCAAAAATCGAGGCTATCAAATGTTGGCAAGCACCTACAACCCCGACCGAGGTACGCCAATTCTTAGGACTCGCCGGATACTACAGGCGGTTCATTGAGAATTTTTCGAAAATAGCCCTACCTCTCACTGCACTGACTCAAAAAGAAAAGAAGTTCGATTGGACTGACAAACAGGAGTCAGCTTTTCAGCTACTAAAACAGAAACTCTGCAGTGCACCTATCTTATCCTTACCCGAAGGCAACGATGACTTCGTGGTATACTGTGATGCTTCGCACCAAGGTCTTGGTTGCGTGTTGATGCAACGAGACAAGGTCATCGCTTACGCCTCTCGACAACTCAAGGTCCACGAAAAGAATTACACAACTCATGACCTAGAGTTGGGGGCTGTTGTTTTCGCTCTGAAAATCTGGAGACACTATCTATACGGTACCAAGTGTACAATCTTTACTGACCATAAAAGTCTCCAACATATCTTCGATCAAAAGGATCTCAACATGAGGCAACGCCGATGGGTCGAGTTGCTTACTGATTACGACTGCGAGATTCGCTATCATCCGGGCAAGGCGAATGTTGTTGCCGATGCCTTAAGCCGAAAAGAACGAGTGAAACCACTTCGAGTTCGAGCTCTCGGTATGACCATTCACAACGATCTCATCAATCAAACTCTCGCCGCTCAACTCGAAGCACTCAAACCAGAAAACTTGATAAACGAGGCCTTGCGGGGCATGGACAAACAATTTGAAACCAAACCTAACGGGGCCAAATACTTCTCGAATCGAATCTGGTTACCAAGTTTTGGGAACCTTCGAGACTTGGTGATGAATGAAGCTCACAAGTCTAAATACTCTATACACCCCGGTGCCGACAAAATGTATCACGGCATCAAGGAAATGTACTGGTGGCCCAACATGAAATCTGACATTGCAATCTATGTTGGCAAGTGTCTTACTTGTTCCAAAGTTAAAGCTGAACACCAGAAACCTTCAGGTTTGCTACAACAACCCGAAATACCACAATGGAAATGGGAGCAGATTACCATGGACTTCATTACTAAACTCCCGAAAACTTCTAGCGGTTGCGATACCATTTGGGTGATCGTCGACCGACTCACTAAATCTGCTCATTTCCTAGCCATCAAAGAAACTGATAAGATGGAACGTTTGACACGGATCTACCTGAAAGAGATCGTGTCAAGACACGGCGTGCCCATCTCAATCATCTCCGACCGAGATGCTCGGTTTACTTCTCGCTTCTGGCAATCACTGCAAAAATCTCTTGGTACTCGTCTGGATATGAGTACGGCTTACCATCCTCAAACCGACGGCCAGAGCGAACGAACCATACAAACACTGGAAGACATGCTACGAGCCTGCGTAGTTGACTTCGGTAAAAAATGGGAAAATCACTTACCGTTGTGCGAGTTCTCGTACAACAACAGTTATCACACCAGCATAAAAGCTGCACCCTTCGAGGCACTGTACGGTCGTAAGTGCCGGTCGCCTATCTGTTGGACTGAGGTGGGGGATACACAACTCACCGGTCCAGAAATCATACATGAAACAACTGAAAAGATCGTCGGCATACAAAACCGACTAAAAGCCGCGCGTGATCGTCAGAAAAGCTATGCTGACGTGAGACGCAAACACCTTGAGTTCCAAGTAGGGGACAAGGTACTTCTCAAAGTGGCACCGTGGAAAGGTGTTATTCGATTCGGAAAACGAGGCAAATTAAATCCTAGATACATCGGACCCTTCGAAATTCTTGAAAAGATTGGTCCAGTGGCATACCGCCTGCAACTTCCTGCTGAACTTAGCAGCGTTCACAACACATTCCACATTTCTAATCTGAAGAAATGTCTGTCTGACGAGACACTGATTATACCGCTCGACGAAATTCAACTCGATGATAAACTTCATTTTGTCGAGGAACCTATGGAAATCATGGACCGCGAGGTCAAACAACTAAAACAGAGTCGTATTCCCATCGTAAAAGTCAGGTGGAATTCTAGACGTGGTCCTGAATTCACTTGGGAACGGGAAGACCAAATGCGACTAAAATACCCACATCTCTTCCCTGACAACGCACCGACCGTGCAATCGAACTAATTTCGGGACGAAATTCTTTTAACAAGGGGAGAATGTAACAACCGCCAATTTAGGGCTAGTATTAGCGCCTAATTCTTTATTAATACATGTAATTAGTTCTGTGTTAGGCTAATTTATGTAACGGATTATATGTTGGTAAATATATGCAACTTTGCGATTTGACTTAAATCGTATGCGACTTAAATAGAATGAAATTCTATTCGATTAACACGGACGTTGGTGAACAAATGTTTGTAAACTAAAATAACGCAATTATAACTGAAATACTATTTTAGAATAGTTAATAACTGTCTTGTACTACCTGATTTAAAACTTACGCGATTTAAAGACGAAAGTAATTAAATGTAATTTAAACTGTTAAAGATTTAAGGAAATAATTTAAATAAATTATTTAACAAGAATTGTGGTTTTATAAATATAATTAAACGCGTAAAATAAATATTTAACGCCTAAACGACGGAGCAAACGAACACCGCACGGAGCGTGAGGGCACGAGCTGAAAATGGGAGGTTAAAACCTCCCACCTTCTTTCTTTTTCCTCCATTTTCCACCTATCACTTCTCTCTCTTTCCTCTCTCTTTCCTTTTTCTTTCATTTCCACCAACTTCAAAAACCTCACTAAATCGACAAATAAACGTACTAAACGAGCTTGGATCATACCACATCTTTGGAGAAAAACGTTCATCTCTTCACGATCTACAACTTCATCTTTTCGGATTTTCAATCCGACACTTTGTAAGTTTCCGACAAATCCCGACATCTCTCTTTTTTGATCATTTTTACTAGTTTATGGTTTTGATAGGCTTAATATGTTCATATAAGAGTTGGGTAAAAGATTTGGACCCAACGGAAACCGGGAAACTCGTTTTCGACAAAAATTCCGGCCATCAGACCGCTACGTCGCATTTGGCCAGGGGCCTCTGCGACGTCGCGGCCTACGTCGCACAAAAACCTCCACGTCGCACTAGCGACGCAGCCCCTTACGTCGCATTAAATTGCGGACGTCGCACATGGCGACGTAAACTTTAACGTCGCAAACCTCCACGTCGCATTAGCGACGCCAGCCCCTACGTCGCATTGATTTGCGAAGGTCGCATCATGCGACGTACATGCCTACGTCGCACCCGACGTCGCACCCGACGTAGCACCCTACGTCGCACCCTACGTCGCACATGACAGAACCTTGAAAACTCGGATTTTACTAAGTGTCGATCTTACACAACTTCCAATACTTATGCTATACGACTTAACAAACATCATAGAACATACTTTTCTATTACAATCACTCTAAATTGCGTTATTAACGATAAAACTTTAATTATAACAAACCACCAACGGGCCGTATATACTTTGACACGAACGTGAACGAACCAACATTTAACACAACGGGGTATGAACAACTAGCCTAGATGGTCTTGCGAGACATCTACTTACTTAACCTTATGTGTTTAGGCACTAGAAGGTTACGGGTTCGGAGAACCTACTTGCTTTACTACTACTTGCTAATTACTACTGCTCGACTCAGGTGAGTCTTACAGCCCCACTTTTACTGTTTTATACTTTGGGGTGAGATACTTAGCAACTGTTTTACGTATGAACACAATGTACTGAACTGAAAACATTACTGATTACAAACAAACACATGAGTTACTTTTATCCACTGAAAGCCTCCTTATCGTAAGTTGTTAGTTATGGTCTTAAGCGCGAGTACTAGTAAATGGATCCATTTGGGACTGACAATCCCTGTCTGGGGTGGTAGCGCCACCACGTACTGATTTACACGTAGAAACAGACATATTAGTATTTGTTACATATGAGTGTGCGGATAGCACTCACGGGGGTACGTGATTTATTTCACACTACACGGTTAAGCTTCAACTTATGAGCTCATGGCACTGTACTGATTAACTGATTTACTTACTTTGCTGGATAGCAATACGGGTACCTACTTGTGGTTCATGACACTTACTTATTACTAAACCTGTGAGATTCACCAACCTTTTTGGTTGACACTTTCTAGCTTTGTATCTCAGGTACACATACGGAGTAGGATCACTCCCGGATTACTAGCTAGAGTCGCATGATTTCCAAACTGCATTTAACGGAGATTCTTTGGCATTATCTTTTGTAACTTTGATTATGTAATAGAATCTCCCGCCACATACGCGGACTCTAGGCTTACGTATTTTTGTAACGAAAACTATATGTTTTCAAACGATACAAATTATGAAATGTAACTATTTTACAAACGTCTCATTTAGAGGTCGTTTACTATTAATCTTGTGCTTTGTATATTGATTAGTAACACCCAATGTATGCTTCCGCAAACCGTTAAATTTGGGGGTGTTACAGCACAGGAGGTTATCCCTACTACTACAGGTATTCACCAGCAGGCTGCTGAGACTTCTCGCAGGCCTGTGTATAGGAGGACACCGAGGATGTGTGTCCGAGATCTTCCTATTGGTCCGTTTGCACCAACGGACGAGTATGTTGAGTCTCCACAGAGGGCACCCAGAGTTGCTCATCTAGAGTGGATGACTCCTATGTTGAGGCACTGGAGGTCATTAGAGGGTTTTCCCTCCACATTTGAGACAAGAGAGTCTTCACGACCCCCAGCTCCACTACCTACCACTGGAGAGCCGGTAGAGCAGACTCTCCCTACATTAGTCACTGTTATGCATACATTGTTCTGTATTACTTCTAGCAGGGGTTCTCACCTTGGACAGGTACAGGATGAGGTCTCCCGTCTGTATGGGGACATGGCTGGTAATCTGGTATGCATGAGCGTCATCACTTTCTGTTGAACCATGTGTTTACTGCCCAGGAGATAGCTGAGCCCGCATGTGCTCGTGTGAGGACACTTGAGAGACGTGTTAGGATTGCAGGGCTTGTGGTTGGTGCTTGTGTGATGATGGCTGTGTTGAGGACAGCCGTGGGAGCATTTCTACCGTATTTCCGTTAGACCTATGTAGGGCGGGTTGTGCCTACTTAGGATTATATATACTATGTATTAGACTTGGAACTTTGGTTCGACGGGTATAGACAGACCTGTCATGTTTTGTATATCATTTGGATCGACGGTGTGTAGACAGACCCATCATGCTTTGATTAGTCTTTGGACCGATGGATATCTAGGATAGATCCATCCTGTTTTGTATAAAAACTTGTGAACTAACTATGATCAGTTATATGATATGGCTTATGTGTTTGGGTTATTATTATTGGTTTATGTTACTGTGTATTGTGATTTGGATTATGGATTGATAATAGAGACTACATAACTATGGATACTGAAATATGTCTTTGTAACCTATAGATCTATTGAAACTGGAAAAATGGCAGAACCTGTCATAAGTGAATACTCATCAGATGAGGACATAACCATCGACGAGCAGATACAATATGTATATGTCGATACCGAAACAATTCCGATAGTGGAACTTGTGGAAGAAGAAATTGAAAACCACCAATTCGGCATGGTCGACATAGAGGAGTACGAAAGAGTACGAGATCAGGCTGAAAGATTGGATGGTCAATATTGGGAGCTTGTGTTAAAATGTAGGAACCATGAGCTAGAATTGAGAATCCTAAAGAGGCCTATGATTGTCCGAGTTAAGGATAAAATACGCTTCTGGAAGAAAGTGGCTAGTAATCGCAAGAAAAGAGTTAAGTCTTGGATCAAACGTTTGTGCAAATGCTCAACTGAGAATGATCTGGACTATTATCCGACTCTGCGATACAAATCTATGCTGGAAACACGCTACTTCTCTCCCAATCTGAATCAGGAGTAAAAGTGAAAGATCTACACTGCGACAGAGAATGTAGCTAAAGATAGCTTAATAATGAACTGATGAAGAACTGTCGTAGGAATATAACTATTTTGTTAAGATCTAGGTATAGCTAAGTTTAGTCTAATTAGTACTGTATCAACTCGTGTTGTATTGGAAACCACTCTTGATGGATATAGAAGATATCATCAAGTTTTGTATGAAACGATGTAAGGATGTTTTAGTTAATGTATAATATAACTTAGGTTCGATTCGAAATTTCGTGCGAATTATATTCATTTCTATATATACATGTGATATAAAATTTACCACGTGATAATTGTTTAAAACCATTTCTTGCAAACTTTGAAAACCTACTACGCCTTGAATTATTGATTTTATCTTGAATTTTCTAAAACATTGATTGTGCTTGAACGATGATGAAAAGAAATATGTATTTGGCATTATATAATGACGCCTGGCCAACGTGATTATATTGTACAAAGTACATATGGGTGTTTCAAAGTCGTGCGACATTTAATGTGAAACCTTATTCTTTCAAATCCTCCATACTATTCATTTGATAGACAATGTGAAATCTTGTTCATCACATTCATTATCTTGGCATTGACTTCTGCATTTCATTCATCGCAGAACTGAATCATGCCGCCAAAACGACGAATTACTAGGAACAGTCAGAAGACAACTGTACCTCCTACACCTGAAACCATTCCACCACCTAACACTGAGGAAACTACTGAGCAGATGATTACTAGGCGCATTGCTGAAGGTATTGCCGAGTATGAGGCAAGTCGAAACCGTGAGAATGGGATCAATAACAGTGGATCGACTCCTGTTAATGCTGAGACTGTTGTGAATATCCGCCGAGGGTGTTCATATAAGACATTTCAGGCTTGTAAACCACCTCCCTTCTGTGGCACTGAAGGTGCTATTGGTATTATACACTGGATAGAAAAGATGGATTCTGTGTTGGACATCAGTGATTGTCTACCAGACACTGCGATGAAATATGTCGCCTGCACACTAGCTGATAAAGCTTTGACTTGGTGGAACAGTCAAGTCCAGTCGATGGGACGACCAGCTGCTTATTCCATGACATGGGAAACATTGAAGCGTATGATGATGGAAGAATTCTGCCCTCGCAATGAGATGCAGAAAATTGAGACTGAGCTGTGGAACATTGCTATGATTGGTGCTGACATCACTGGTTATACAACCAGGTTCCAAGAACTAGCTCGTCTTGTGCCACATATGGTAACACCTGAGTACAAGCGTATTGAATGCTATGTGTATGGACTGGCACCACAGATCAGGAGTTTGGTTACGTCCTCTAAACCTGACACCTTCAGGAGCGCTGTTACCCTAGCGCAGAGTTTGACTGATGAAGCAGTTAGAATGGGGACGCTGACACAGAAAACTGTGCCGGTCAAGGTTGAGCCGATCAGTACTGAAGCTGGTAGTTCAGGAGGTAAGAAGCGTAAATGGAATGACCATCAGGGTCAATCCAACAAGAAAGGATCTGGAAATCCTAAGTCTTACGCTGCCACCATTGTGGAACCAAAGCCATACTTGGGTAACAAACCTAAGTGTGATAAGTGTAGCAAACACCATGAGGGTGAATGTTGGTTTTGCGACAGCTGTAAGGGTTGGGGTCACAAAACCCAAAACTGTAAGGTTAACCCTACCCCTAAGGGAAACACTGCTCGCCAAAACCAGGGTTGTTTTGAATGTGGCGACACGAGGCATTATCGAAACCGATGTCCTCGACTCAATAACCAAAACCGTAACGCCAACAACGCTCGTAACCGCAACAACAACGGGAACAACCGTGGAAACAACAACCACCGAGCCAACAACAACAATGCTAACAACAACAACAATCAGCCAGCTCGTGGACGCGTGTTCATGTTAGGAGCACCAGAGGCACGTCAGGATCCTAACACAGTCACTGGTACGTTTCTAGTAAACAACCACTTTGCTTCTGTGTTATTTGATTCCGGTGCTGATTTAAGCTTTGTGTCCACTGAGTTTAGACCACTATTAGAGATCGAATCCCTTAAGCTAGATAACAAATATACTGTAGAGCTAGCCGATGGTAAGTTGATTGAATCAGGAGAAATAGTACCAGGATGTTCCTTAACATTAGAAGGTCATTCTTTCAAAATAGACTTACTACCGGTAGAACTAGGGAGCTTCGATATAGTGGTTGGTATGGATTGGTTGTCACTAAACCGAGCGGAAATCATCTATCATGAGAAGATTGTACGGTTACCTTTACCGTCAGGAGAAATGTTGATGATTCAAGGAGAAAGGAGTAATCGTGCAGTGAAAACAATTACATGCATGAAGGCAAATAAGTATCTACGAAAAGGGTACCAAGCATTTTTGGTACATGTTGTGGATAAGAAGACCGAGGAGCGACGCATAGACGACGTGGCCGTAGTACGCGAATACCCAGGAGTATTTCCTGACGAGCTACCAGGGTTACCACCTCCACGGCAGGTTGAATTTCATATCGACCTAGTGCCGGGAGCTGCACCGATTGCTCGTGCGCCTTACCGTCTAGATTCATCGGAAATGCAGGAACTGTCTGCACAGTTACAAGAACTGTTGGATTTAGGATTCATCCAACCGAGCTTTTCACCGTGGGGAGCTCCGGTGTTGTTCGTCAAAAAGAAGGATGTATCAATACGGATGTGTATCGATTATCGAGAACTGAACAAAGTGACGATCAAGAACCGATACCCATTGCCACGCATCGATGACTTGTTTGACCAGCTGCAAGGGTCAAGTTATTACTCAAAGATCGACTTGAGATCGGGTTACCATCAACTGAAGGTACGGGAAGAGGATATCCCTAAGACTGCATTTAGGACTCGATATGGTCATTACGAGTTCCTGGTTATGCCGTTTGGGCTAACGAATGCACCAGCAGTGTTCATGGATCTAATGAATAGAGTATGTAAACCTTACTTGGATAAGTTCGTCATCGTGTTCATTGACGATATCTTGATATACTCGCGAACGAAGGAAGACCATGAACAACATCTGAGGCTGATTCTTGAACTACTGGAGAAAGAGAAGCTTTATGCAAAATTCTCTAAATGCGAGTTTTGGATGCGTGAGGTTCATTTCCTTGGTCATGTGATTAATAACAAAGGAATTCACGTCGACCCATCCAAAATTGAGGCGATTAAGAATTGGGAAGCTCCAAAAACCCCAACTGAGATACGACAATTTCTTGGGCTAGCCGGTTACTACCGAAGATTCATCGAGAATTTCTCGAAAATAGCTCAGCCACTTACCGCCCTAACGCAAAAAGACAAGAAGTTTGATTGGGGCGAGAAGCAAGAGAATGCTTTTCAACTGCTGAAAGAAAAATTGAGCACCGCACCTATCCTATCATTACCAGAAGGAGTAGAAAACTTTGTTGTCTACTGTGATGCTTCACATCAAGGATTAGGTTGTGTGTTGATGCAAAACGACAAGGTCATTGCATATGCGTCTCGTCAATTGAAGATTCACGAGAAGAACTATACGACGCATGACTTAGAGCTAGGAGCAGTCGTTTTTGCCCTTAAGATTTGGAGACACTACCTATACGGTACGAAGTGTACGATCTTCACCGATCACAAAAGTCTCCAACACATATTTGACCAGAAAGAACTCAATATGAGACAGAGACGTTGGGTTGAATTGTTGAATGATTACGAATGTGAAATCAAGTACCATCCGGGCAAAGCTAATGTAGTAGCGGATGCCTTGAGTCGTAAGGAACGAGTAAAACCTCGAAGAGTTCGAGCCTTAGGACTGACAATCCACTTGGATCTTATTACCCAAATTCGTGATGCTCAACAAGCGGCCTTTACTCCAGAACGTATGAAAGACGAATCCCTCAAAGGGATGGAGAAACAACTGGAGTCTAAGGAAAATGGAGTATTGTACTTCATGAATCGAATTTGGATTCCTTGTGTTGATGAGCTACGTAGCCTAGTATTGGACGAAGCTCATAAGTCCAATTACTTGATACATCCGGGTGCAGATAAGATGTACCACGATCTGAAAGGATTTTACTGGTGGCCTGGCATGAAAAGAGACATTGCCACCTATGTTAGTAGATGTCTGACTTGTGCAAAAGTTAAGACTGAGTACCAAAAGCCGTCCGGGCTTTTGCAACAACCTGAGTTGCCCAAATGGAAATGGGAACACATCGCGATGGACTTCATAACGAAACTACCGAAAACATCATCTGGGATGGACTCCATATGGGTGATAGTCGACAGACTGACGAAATCATCTCACTTTTTAGCCATCAAGGAGACAGATAAGATGGAAAAGCTGGCTAGAATCTACATAAAAGAAGTTGTTTCTAGACATGGAGTTCCATTATCTATCATCTCTGATAGAGATGCACGTTTCACCTCTCGCTTCTGGCAAACACTGCAACAAGCTTTAGGCACTAGACTCGACATGAGTACCGCCTACCATCCACAAACCGATGGTCAAAGAGAGCGAACGATACAAACGCTTGAGGACTTGCTACGAGCCTGCGTGATTGATTTTGGAGGAAACTGGGATGTTCATCTCCCTTTAGCCGAATTCTCGTACAACAATAGTTATCATACGAGCATACAAATGGCACCTTTCGAGGCGTTATACGGACGCAAGTGCCGATCCCCACTCTGTTGGGCAGAAATGGACGACAGACAGTTATCAGGTCCTGAGATAGTCCAAGAGACAACGGACAAGATATCTCAAGTGCTTAATCGATTGAAAATGGCACGAGACCGACAAAAGAGTTATGCAGACAATAGACGAAAACCTTTAGAGTTTCAAGTAGGTGAAAGAGTCCTACTCAAGGTGTCTCCTTGGAAAGGAGTTGTACGATTTGGGAAACGCGGTAAACTAAATCCACGTTACATTGGACCTTTCGAGATCCTAGCAAGGATTGGTCCTGTAGCTTATAAGCTTAAACTTCCGCAAGAACTTAGTAATATTCACGACACGTTTCACGTGAGTAATCTTAAGAAGTGTCTATCTGACTAAACGTTAGTCATACCTCCTGACGAAATCTACGTCGATGCAAAACTCAACTTTGTGGAGGAACCGCTTGAAGTAATGGACACGAAAACGCAGAAGCTCCGAAACAGTCGGATCAAACTTGTAAAAATTCGATGGAACTCGAAAAGAGGCCCAGAGTTCACCTTGGAACGCGAGGACGAAATGCGCAAGAAGTACCCACACCTATTTGAACCCGTGACCACGACTCACGACACAAATTAAATCTCGGGACGAGATTTCCCTAACAGGGGGAGAATGTGACAACTCTCCAAATTAGGTATTAATTAACATTTAAGCATGTGTATTCTTACGCTAATTTCCTGATTAAGTTTTAACAAAACTTCTTGATGTGATGTAAGCCTAGCAAGCCCAATACTTTTAAACAAAAAGTAATACGTAATACATAAGTACTAAAAGTTACGTACAAATATATCGGAACGAACCCGACAAAAATAAATAACAAAAGTTTCGTGACAGAAAAACAATTAATAACTCAATTATTAATTACGAGTATTTATATATCTATAACAAATAGATAAAATGGTCTAAATATACGTTTAACATAAAACGTATTATAAACGAACAGAAACAATTCTAAAACGTACATAAAATGTCAAAATCTGAAAAGTGTTATTTTTCTAACACGTTGTAAAGTATTTAGAACATTACCTCAAAATATGAAATCATAACTCAACTGAAATTTGGCGCTCAAATAGTTGCGCGCAGTAAAATGTACAAAAATGTACATCATTATAAAATAATGATAACATCATTATACTGACTATAAATAACGAACCAGGAGAACACCTACAAAATAAAAATGTAATTTGTTTATTTTTATATTGCTAAAATTATACCCGTACTCGAAATTGAGGTGCCAAAATTTGGCACCTAACTACAATAATTGAGAGACCACGACTGTGATCTCCCATACCCGTTTGAATATATTACTCCCTCCTCTCTTTTCTCTGTAATCATACAAACACACACAATCATCATCCATTATTTCATTTCATTTTCTTTCTTCATCTGGAACACAACAAGATCAGTAGCAGCAAGTAGAACAACAAGACCAGGAGCAACATTTTCATCATCATCCGTTCATCATTTTCATCTCATTTTTCTTTGTAAGGAAAACTCTCATTTTTCGATTTCTCTACTTTGATTTCATGTTATAACATGTTTATATCACAAAATCTATACATATAACATATATGCTTGATGATTATGATGATGAACATGAAAATGGTTTTATAAAACCCAAAACCTTAAAACCAAAATCGTTATATGAAAACTTGTTAAAATAACGTAATAACATATAAAAACGACATATAAACTTGTTAGAAACATTTGGTAACATAGTGTAAAGGATTTGAGCCAAATAAAACCGTGTATATATATTAACAGACACGAACAGGGGCTGGAAACGAGTTGAATCCGGCGGATTCAAGGGAATCCGGCGGATTCCCCCTGCTGAAAACCAAACGAATCCGGCGGATTCAAAGGGATCCGACGGATTCCCAAGTACGACTCGCA
Source organism: Helichrysum umbraculigerum (assembly GCA_949592205.1). NCBI lineage: Eukaryota > Viridiplantae > Streptophyta > Magnoliopsida > Asterales > Asteraceae > Helichrysum > Helichrysum umbraculigerum. The sequence goes on from CATIUR010000020.1 coordinate 593,781, forward strand.
CACAAACTTTGGCTAAAACGATGAACGAGTAAAAGACATGGTTGATCCGGCGGATCATAGGTGGATCCGGCGGATCCTCAAAAACTCGAACGAATCCAGCGGATTCATTCGAATCCGGCGGATTCCCCCAATTTGAAACGAATCCGGCGGATTCAATTGAATCCGGCGGATTCCCATATTCTTGACCCCGATCCGGCGGCTCAGTGGTTCGATCCGGCGGATCCTATTAAACCCAAATGAATCCGGCGGATTCATATAGAATCCGACGGATTCCCCACCTGGTCAACAACTTTGGCTTTTGTTTTAAATACAAACGATTCCGATAACGAATATAATAATTAAGGGACATTATCGAGACATAACAAACCATTAACCTTAATGTGATATATCTGAGACATGGACTTTGGACTTATTTAAATTCGTACGAACAAACGATATATATATAAACGTATATATGAATATGGACTTTGTAAATTATACGATTTGAATACGATTACATTATCGGGATGTTTAAGACTTATTAAACAAACGTAACGATATTAAAAACAAATGATATTTATCTATAAACGGAATAAATATATTATCAAGTTTTATAACAAATAAAACTCGACACGTTTTAAATACGAAACAACGTATTACAATATATATATATATATATATATATATATATATATATATATATATATATTCGAGGACACACGATACATATAGACACAAACGTATACGTTTCTTAAAACAAATGAAAACTTATATACATTTTAATATACATAAACAATGTATTTATTAAACATATATACATACGACACTTAAGAATATATATTCACAAATATATATATACGATGAATTTCACATTAACAAACGTAAGATTTAATAATATACAACAATATATTACCTAAGTATACATATATAGAACAAATATATGTACACACGACGATATTGGAATAACATTCTAATTATACGTACAACTGTAAACAAAGTATAGGTACAAATGAAAACAAAATGACCTTCCGTTAAATAGACAACTACATGATTGTTGAACACTTAGTAAGTGTATGATTTGAGAAATAATAACAAGATTTCTACACAATGTCACCAACAAATACAACGACTCATATTAATAAGAAATCAACCATTTCTTCAAACAAACGAACTATTAACATAAGTGATTAAAACAAATCAAAAGTACTTATGTTAATATATTTATTGTATATAGGTTAACATACCTTGGGCAATTATCTGTTTGGCTGCTAGCTTTCATACCGAGCAAACCACCGTGAGTTCACAGCCCCTACTTTACAAATGTTTTATGCTTTTAAACATAGGGGTGTAAACATAGAAACTGCATGAAAACACATGCAGCAAATTTATATAAATGCTTTATTGCTTTATACAACTGTTTGATATGAAATATTATTTCACAACTATTTTGGGAATTAGACAACAAATCCTAGTACGGACCAGACTTGAGATGTGTGCATGAAAGACCTTATGTCATGCAGACTATAACCATTAGCTAGGTGACTCTAGCCACTGAGTATACGAATAGTACTATTGCCGTGACGACCCTCCTGTGGATGGAGCGTATACTTAATTGTCCTTCAGGCAAACAACATAAGTTTTGGTTGTGGTTTGGTTATAGGGTTAGGTCGCGTTACTTTAACCTGCGAGGTTTAGCTCACCTTTCAGGGGATTATAAGTCTAAGTATTTCCCACACTTATTAACTAGGATGAACATATCCTACAACTGTTTTATACCAGTATACCTACTGGTCATAATTATATGATGGTAAACTACCAGATATACATTTTGGGTAACGACCCACATAAAACTATATTTTAGGGTAACTATCCCTACAAACTTATATTTTGCAAAACCTGCAAACATTTATTTATTGAATAACATCTCAACAATACAAATATAAGCGGTTTAACGTACAGCATATTTATACAAAACCTGTGAATTCACTCAACATATTTGTTGACGACTTTCTTTCTATGTTTTACAGGAAATTAGCTACGTAAGTAAGAATCGAATGCATTCAGGATGGACAACCCTGGACTACTTAGGATGCCATACATTTTGGGACAGCTTTTGAGGATTTCCTCTGTATTACTGCAGACATTGCAGTTATACTCATGAAATCTTATCTTAACATATGTATTGTAAAACTTAAATGTTTTAAACTTTATTACTACTATACGACTTACATAGTCGTATTATTTTTGTAATAACTATTTTAAACTGGCATCCTTTATATATTATGTTCTGTATGATCATATGCTCTGATACGATGAATGCACAATTGTAACGTCATCACCCCCGTTGTTAAACTGTTTACACATAATGCTTCCGTTAATCATAACTTGCTTCCGCTAAATATTAAATAAACACAATTATGGATTTTGGGGGTGTGACACATATATGGAAGGATACCCTAACAATTATGGCGGCCGACATATTTGCGAAGGTATCACGACATATATGTGTTTATATGACCATATTCGAGTTGTCCAATGTGTGGCCTTCAAGTTGCGTGACGATGTAAAAATCTCGACTCTACCTGCTTGGTAATCATGATCTTTGGTTGTTGGTTGGTGCATACATTTGACACTATCCAAACTGATCATTTATTCTAAACTCATACGTACTCAAGATCGTAGTAAACATGCCGCCAAGGCTTTCTACTCAAAATGCTAAACGTGAAACGTGTCGGGAGCGAAATAAGATAAGTATAAAAGTGTAAATCATGTACTAAGTAAACATCAATCTAAGACATGGAAAGCGTATCGTGAGACTAATAGACGTGGATAATAACTCGCTAATGAATAACCGTGCAAAAACTCTATTAAAATCATTACTCACTTGAACCAAAATAATTGGCTTACTACCCCTCTAATTCTTTGGACATAATTGCATCTTGATATTTTTTTCCCTTGGAAACTTCTAATTTCAACAAAGCATCATGCAATAGTCTTTGCCTTTCTAGTCAGTGAAGCGTTCGCTTACTTGACCGCTTTTACCCCCTCGTAATGAAATTTTCTAATCCCTTTTGCGAGTTAGCCCAAGATCTTGATATCTTTTGAACATGCATTCAATCCTCCGTATTGCTTGTAAACTTCACCTCTATATGATAAAGGCTCCAATGCCTCATTGCTACATTAAAAATGTAACTGAATAATACCATTCTTAACATAAATTCTAATCTCGGTTTCTTTTAAAAACTACTTGACTGCAAATTCCGTAAGAATTTAAGTCAATATAAAACATACCTACGCCATATTCTCTGCCAATGTAACGATTGTAAATTGGGTCGATCAAACTTTTTCCTAAGGGTCCTATTATGAACCCTACTCATTGATATATTGGTATTCAAAAACTTGGTAATAACTCTCAAACTCAATCAACCTCTATTATCTATACTACTTAAAGAAAGAGGTTTGAACGAAGAAGAATGATAAGTCCCCCTATTAAATCACTCTCTCACCTAAAATATCTAATTACCTGCGATAAATTAAATTATTAAATGATGCCTTGAAATTTCTTACAGAAACCATTGGTACCCAAAATAACTTATATCGTTTTGAAACTCTTTATGCCTTGGAACACGGAGTTGTGTAAGATAAACTGCAGTAATAAATAAATAAATAAATAAATAAATTTTATTACCATTCAAAATTTAAAATAAATCAAACAACATAATATAATACACCCATTTCTTTTACCATTATACAACTAAAAATTTAGTGCTTCAATCTTTGTAATGTGTTTCATTTCTACATGACATACCACCGGATAAACTCTCAAGAGAAAAAATACTCTTAACTTTCGTATAAAATTGGAAAAATTCCTGGTTATAACTATTCTACGACATGCTCAATTAACGAGACAGATGTTGAATTCGAGGATGAAAAACTCCCAACTCCAATGATAAGACCACTTCCTTGCATCATGAAATATCACGAACTTAAACAAGGATAACTTTTGGTTAACCCTAAGTCAAAAGAAAATGCGAAATCAACGAGCATTCATAATCACCAAAAACATAATGAATTCACCGATGAATTGGACAAAGGAAAATTCAAGAGGAAATCGTTTGGTTGACACGTTAAAATGAATTCACACTTAAGCACAATTACAAAGTAAAAATCAAGATATACATGAGACAAATTGATCGATGGGGAATCAATAGGATATTTCACATAAGGCATTGGCCTTAAATGCAAATATGGAATACATAATATCTCCGATTAATGTTATTTCGTTCGCTGCATCGTTACACTGTATTTTGAGGATATATCATTAATGTTATTAAATCGATACATAGAAGAAGACTACCTCAAACCAAAGAACCAATTCTGCTTTCAAACGAAACCGAACTCTAATTATATTTCGACATCAAAACATCACTAAAGCTTGTGTTAAACAATACATTTCTTTCAACAATAGTTATGAAAGATTCCGAAACACACCGCACGAGCCTAAACGGGGGATAAACTCGGTTGAAAACTTGCTAAAAATGATGCAAAACGACATGAATGAACCAGTAGACATGATGAAACACGTAGTTTTGCACTAATCTGCCAAGAACCATCTCTAAGATTCGTCTCTATCTATATCGATAATCCCTTGTAAATAATTTAAGCAATTTTTGAACTCTAATGCATCACATATTAAGATGATCTTTGTATACTATTTCACATCATAAACTAAACAGTATCGATGACCACCAACAACAACTATTATCATTCATTCATACTATGGTCAGCTATCAATTCCGATCATTATCACATTCTCCTTATTTGCTTACCTTTGCATAGCGTGAGTATGTAACTAGCTCTTAAGCAAATGAATTCCGATGCAAGAGAACGTACACTATGAGATTAACTCTAATCCAAGCCACTCAGATTTTAGGATAAAATCTAAGTTCACGGTAAGTAAACTCTTATAAACCTCACAAAGAGATATCCTTATACGTATAAACTCTTCTTCCTTTGGTGATATTATGGACTGATTTTCTTTGGCGACACAACCCTTGTACAATTATTATATTTTTGCTCTCATTTAGGAATGTATCATCAACAACTAAAACACGATAGATTTAACAATCAACAAACTCACTTATATTCGTAAGGGACTAGAATTTAACATACAATACACTTAGGACAAATTGAGAACATTATAGAAGTTTAAATCATTGAGACTCATTTTCGCATAATCTAAATTTCATTACGTCAAGTTGAACCCAACGGTAATTGTTCCGCGTTAAACGCAACTCTCAATGTGAGAACCTCGTGCAAACTCTGTAGAATCAAACAACAGTATGCTTGTATACAAGACAAATATTTTTCACTTAGTTGGTCATGACCATTCCTTAATAATTGTCTATTCTTCCACACCTATATTTCAGCTACAAGTCAAGTATGCGTGAGCCGCAAGAATGGCTTGCTACACAACACAAATAAACTTTGATAAATCAAAGTCTAGTACAAAACAATGGGAATTAACAACACGACGGTTACGAGATGCACATCTTACATATTACTATCACTATTTCTAACACCATACTACTTTTGGTAAGAACCCCTTACTATTCCTAAATAACAAAACAACCTTTCATCTTTATACTTTTATGTGAAACAAATATAAATTCTCAAAGTGAGCGAAGAACCGATAAACTTAAACTCGGAGATATTCGGATTGTCAACAAATTTTTCCTTGAGTCTTTCCGGAAAACCTAGTCGAAATACCTACCCTTCGACATATATGAAATTATTTTCCGGTGAGAACCATTAGTTGTTAAAATTTCCCTAACGTGCGGAATGTAGAACTGATGTCCTATCTCTAGAAACGACGACTTGTTAAATCAACTTCAAGGTTCGCATAGGTGTACAGGAAAATCGAACATCTAACAAACTATAAATTTAGTTGAGGTATCACAAAGAAGTTATACCAAAGACGACATTCGGGACTAGATATGATTATGCCTCTCGGTCCAAAAGTTGTGTCTGTGGTATCCATGGGAGTTGGAATTAAGGAAGAGTCTTTTAGATGTTGAGAAAACACTTGCAAACACCAACTTCTTTTACTTTCTTAACGGACCGAACAAATTCGTATTATACATTTCACTAATAGGTTCGGTAACCTATCAATCGAAGGGATGGATGGAGCAAATGGAGTTCGCAATACATAATCAAGTGATGAGTCTCTTATGGTGTCACACAAACTACACATAGTAATGTGTAGCGGAATAAAACCGAGATGAAGTTTAAAACAACACTTTGTCATATAACCAATAAGGATACGATATAACGTTAGGCGAGAATTCAAAATCAATAGAAACGAGAGGATCATAAGAAACTCAAAAACCATGTCTATTTCATAATAACGTTTTCAATGATAATTTCGATTGAATTTCGGGACGAAATTCCCTGAACGGGGGGATAATGTGACAACCGTCACGAAACCGTTATCATAGTTCAATCCGTAAAAACTCATTTTCATGTTAAGGCTCATCTCAAGGATTTCTTTACATCAAAATATTCATTTTCGAAAAACGAATCCAACATAAAAAGAATCATCGCAATCACACATGTAATGGAAAAGATACGAGGCTAAACGTAAATTCGTTAATTATTGGAAACTATACGATTTATTAAAACTACGCGAAATGCGAAAATAATTGGATTGGGATCATTTATTCTTAGACCGTGTGACCCGAGTTTTTCTTGTGTGTCTTCCTTGTTTGGCCCAACAATCGACCCAAAGTGTGACAACCGTCAATTTAGGACTATAATTTAGTGCCTAATCAAGTTTTAATACATGTAATTAGTTCTGTGTTAGGCTAATTAATGTATCAATTATTATATATATTGTTGAATATATATATCTACAATTATGCGGTTTGTTTAAATCGTACGAGTTTCGAATCGAATGTAATTTCGACACAATAAATACGGACGTTGGTGAACAATTTTATTAAGTAATGCAAATATTATTTAATAACGCAACTTTGTTTAGAATATTATTTGTTATAATATTTAGTATCCAAGTTTTATCGCACAATTAATATAAACGCGAATAAAATGTAATTGCTCAAACAAAACAAAACAAATTACCTTTTATAATGAAATTATTAAATGTTTAGTAAAATGCTTCAACAAAAATACAGAGTAATTATTCGTATTTTAAAACGTATATTAAAACATAGAAAATAAATATTTAACGTTCAAACGACGGAGTAAACGAACACCGCACGGAGCGAGAACGCGGGGCGAAAATGGGGACTTAACCTCCCACTCCCACCCCACTTTCTTTCATTTCCTTATTTCTTTCTCTCTCCCTCTTTCATTTTCTCTCAAGTTTCATCACAACCAAAATCAACTAAAACCGCAAAATAAACATACTAAACAACCTCGGATCTTCAAGCCCCTTTGGAAATAAACGACCACCTCGCGACGATCTACAATCCTACCTTTCCGGAATTTCATTTCGGCGATTTGTAAGTTTCCGACACAACTCCGAAAACTCTCGTTTTTAAGTTTTATAACTTGCTAGTTGTTTGTATAACCTTGTAATGTCCTAAAATGGGTTGGGTAAAAATATTATGCCGATCGATGGCCGGAAAACGCGTTTTTGGAGTTGAAACTCCGATCAGACCCCGTACGTCGCATTTGGCCTGGAGCAAATGCGACGCAGCGACCTACGTCGCACTATACCCCCAACGTCGCATATAGCGACGCAGCTTACTACGTCGCATTGACTTGCGAACGTCGCACATTGCGACGCAGACCTTAACGTCGCAAACCGAACCTACGTCGCATTAGCGACGTAGCACCCTACGTCGCTATTGATTTAGCACTGTCGACTTTAGCGACGCAACCCTCTTCGTCGCAAAACCCTACGTCGCAGCCTACGTCGCAGGCTACGTCGCACAAACCAGAACCTCAAAAACACAGATTTTTACTAAGTGTCGAGGCTCGAAATTTTATTGCTTGATTTCACTCAAATTCAAGTCCAGATGCGTTTTTCCTTAAAGCAATATAGTAGAAATAAAAATTTTCCAAGCTGACCTGGCAGCTCGACCCCAGCCAGGGGCTCTGCCCCTTGGACCCCGCCAGGGGCTGCCGCCCCTTGGACCCCGCTAACCAGGGGCGCTGCCCCCGGACCCCCGTACTTAGATTCCGTAAGCACATTTTTACACCAAATGTCAAACTTGTACAACTTCAAAACGCTTACGCGATACAACTTTTCAATCATAATTGGAATTTACTTTTCAAGTATAACACTTCTAAATCAATGAGATAACATCAAGACTATTGTTGCAAGTAATCACCAACGGGCCGTACACGTTTTCAAAACATACTTCAAAGATCAAACAAGTCGTTGTAACTTGTATCAAGTCAATCAAACAAGTCGTAGTAACTTGTAACAATACAATCAACCAAATCGGGGTAATTTGGACATCAAGTTAAACAAACAATTTAAATGGTAGTCTTTCGAGATACCGGTACAATTAATAACAATTCAAGTGTCGTGGACACATTCAGGTTTCAAGCCTTTGGACTTCAATTAGCCGCTAATAACTTCAAGTTTATTAAATTAAACACTTCAAGACTCAGGTGAGTTTCATAGCCCCATTTTCACTGCTTTACAACTAGGGGTGTGATATTACTACTCGATTTTGTTTTACAAGTAGAACGCAAGTGCCAAACTTCAAATACTACATGAGTTTCAAGCTAATCAATTTAAAGTCCTCCATAAGCATAGTCTCTAGTATTTTATAGCGTGAATGTTAGTATATGATATCATATGGGATTGACAATCCTCATCCGGGTTAGCACGCACTAACCGGTCAAACGGATGTATTAGCATTTGGGAAGACGAGTGTTGATTAGGCACTCGTAGGAGGCATTTCAAGTTAGGTTTCCTTAATTGGGCCTGACAAATCAAGTTAAGCTCAGACTATGTGCTCATGGACAGTATAACTTTTATTTTGCTTAATTGCATTTTAAATTCAATATAAATCTTGCGGTTCTGACAACTATACATTGACATACAAACCTGTGAGCTCACCAGCGTTTTCGCTGACCCATTTTAGTATTTATCACAGGTACACAACAGTAGGTTGACTGCACAAGCAGGGATTATTAGCTCGAGTCAGCATACATACAACTAGAGATTGGACTGCATTATTATATTTTGTAAAAGTAATTATGCTATGTAATCTCTCAATTTCATGAAACGAGCTAATGTAACAATATTTTGATGTAAACATTTACTTTATCTATACAAGTTTAAATCGACGCATATAGTGGTCGTTCATTATATCTTGTGTGCTTTGTATATTGATTAGTGACACCCAAATCAAGCTTCCGCAAATCATAAAATTTGGGGGTGTCACAGATTGGTATCAGAGCCTAAGGTTATAGTGAACTAGGTTGCATTTAGTGGGCCTAGACTATGACTGTTAGGCAGTATTCCTTATTAGTTATGACTAGTTCAGGGATTACATCATACGACTTTAATTTAACATAGCCTGATCAACTATGTACAATTAAAGAAAGATGATGTGAAATCTGAAAGAGTTATATTGAACAGGAATGCATTAGTTGACTCTGACCTCGAGAGAAACGGGACTCAAAACACGTCTGTGCTAGACACTCAATAGGTTATTATGTGATATACATATATTTACATGAATAGACCTCATTACAACTTTAGGCTATATTATATTATATGAATATAGGCCTCTTTCTTTCCAACGTTTTGTCTCGGAATGACAAACACACCACTAGTTCATCATACTCGGACTAGTATCTTATTTCATTTCCTTGTTCTTTCTTACTCAGCATCATGCCTCCACGTCGTCAAATTACCCTTAGCGAAGCTGAGATCGCGGGAATCATTGCCCGCAGTGTGACCGAAGCCTTGGCTACCCGAACACCACCCGGCAGCGAGGACACAGCAACCAATACTCCACCACCCAAACCCTGCTCCTATAAGGACTTTCTTAGCTGTAAACCACTATATTTCAAGGGCACGGAAGGTGCCATTGGCTTGATCCGTTGGATTGAGCGTATGGAATCTGTTTTCAGCCTCTGCGACTGCACCGAGAACAACAAGGTTAAATTCGCTGCTTACACCTTTCAGGAAGGTGCCCTCACGTGGTGGAAAACCCACGCAAACTCTGTAGGCCTTGAGGTTGCAAATCGACTTCCTTGGGCCGAACTGAAGAAGAAACTGACAGAAAAATACTGTCCTGAAGAAGAATTGCACACGCTGGAGGAAGAATTCTGGCATCCGGAGGTGCAGGGAAATGATGTTGCTGAATATACCACCAAGTTTCAGCAGTTTGCCTTATTATGCCCGGGTTTGGTCGAACCAGAAAGTAAGGGCATTAAGAGATACATTCGTGGACTTCCCGAGAACATCCAAGGAAACGTCGCCTCATCCAAACCAACCACCACTGAAAGTGCCATTCGATTGGCCCACGAACTCATGGCTCTAGTTGTCAGCCGTGAGACCTCCAACACCTCATCCTCCAACAACAACAAACGCAAATCCTCTGAACACCACCACAACTCAAACAAGAAAAACAACGCCATCCAAGTCTACACCACCAACTCTGAAACCACCCGCAGCTACACCGGGGACAGGCCTTATTGTCCCAAGTGTAACTACCACCATTTTGGTCAGTGCGGTACTCCTTGCAACAACTGCAGGAGGTATGGGCATTTGACTAAGGATTGCCGAGCCCCCAAATCCAACAACAACCCCTCTGACAAAAATACCCGACAACCTAAGTCCTGCTACGAATGTGGAAACCCAGGACACTTTAGGGATTCTTGCCCAAAATTGAAGAACAAGGGCAACAACAACAACCACCGCAACAACAACAACACCAAAAGTAGCGCCTTCGTGATCAACTCAGGAGACGCCCGTCAGGACCCTAATGTGGTCACGGGTATGTTCCTCCTCAACAATTTAACTGCTTCCATTCTGTTTGATACTGGTGCCGATAGGAGTTTTATTTCCGATGAATTTTGCCCTCTACTTGACATTACACCTGTTGCTTTAGACGTTAAGTACACCGTAGAGCTAGCAAATGGCAAATTGATAGAAACCAATAGTGTGATACCTAATTGCACCTTAAATCTAGCCGACGAAACCTTCTCCATAGATCTTATGCCAGTTGAGATAGGAAGTTTCGATGTCATCGTAGGCATGGACTGGTTATCCAAACATCGTGCCGAAATCATCTGCTACGACAAAATTGTTCGCATACCTCTCACTGTCGGTAGAACCCTAGTCATACAGGGGGAGACCGGAGGGACGAGGCTTAACATCATCTCTTGTCTTAAAACCCGGAAATTTATGAGAAAGGGTTATCCATCAATCCTCGCGCACATCATGGAGAAAAAGTCGGAGGAGAAGCGACTTGAGGATGTTCCAATTGTTCGAGACTTTCCAGAAGTCTTTCCTGAGGAACTGCCTGGTCTACCACCACCAAGACAGGTTGAGTTCTCAATCGATCTTGTACCAGGTGCTGCGCCGGTGGCCCGAGCACCATACCGTTTAGCTCCATCCGAACTTCAGGAGCTGTCCACCCAGTTACAGGAACTCCTGGAACGAGGGTTTATCAGGCCGAGTTCTTCACCTTGGGGAGCTCCGCTCCTATTTGTTAAGAAGAAAGATGGTTCTTTTCGAATGTGTATCGACTATCGAGAGCTGAACAAGTTGACTGTCAAGAACCGGTATCCACTTCCTAGAATCGATGACCTGTTCGACCAACTTCAAGGGTCGAGTTGTTATTCAAAGATTGATCTCCGATCCGGTTATCACCAATTGCGTGTCCGCGATGCCGATATTCCAAAAACCGCTTTCAGAACTCGTTACGGGCATTACGAATTCCAAGTGATGCCATTCGGCCTAACCAATGCACCGGCTGTATTCATGGACCTTATGAATCGGGTGTGTAAACCTTACCTTGATAAGTTTGTCATTGTCTTTATCGATGACATCCTCATATATTCACGAAGCAAAGAAGAACACGCGCAACATCTCAAAACCATCCTTGAACTACTTAAACACGAGGAGCTCTATGCCAAGTTCTCTAAGTGTGAGTTCTGGATCAAAACCGTTCAATTCCTTGGTCACGTGATTGACAGTCAGGGGATTCACGTTGACCCATCAAAAATCGAAGCTATCAAAGATTGGCAATCGCCAACCACTCCGACGGAGGTACGGCAGTTTCTAGGACTGGCCGGATACTATCGACGATTCATTGAAAATTTCTCCAAGATAGCCATACCACTCACGACTCTGACCCAGAAAGACAAAAAGTTTGACTGGACTGATAAACAAGAGTCGGCATTCCAACTCTTAAAACAAAAGCTTTGCAGTGCTCCTATCCTCTCATTACCAGAAGGCACCGATGACTTCGTGGTATACTGCGATGCTTCTCACCAAGGTCTCGGTTGTGTGCTCATGCAACGAGACAAAGTCATAGCTTATGCTTCCCGACAGCTCAAGATTCATGAAAAGAATTACACCACCCACGACCTCGAGCTAGGAGCTGTCGTTTTTGCCCTCAAAATCTGGAGACATTACCTTTACGGTACCAGATGCACAATCTTTACCGACCATAAAAGCCTTCAACACATATTCGATCAGAAGGATCTCAACATGAGGCAACGTCGATGGGTCGAGTTGCTTACTGATTACGACTGCGAACTCAAATATCATCCAGGCAAAGCAAATGTTGTTGCTGACGCCCTCAGTCGAAAAGAGCGAGTGAAACCACTTCGGGTTCGAGCCCTCAGTATGACCATTAACAACAATTTAAACATTCAAATCCTCACTGCTCAACTCGAAGCCTTAAAACCCGAATATGTCAAAGATGAAACCTTGCGGGGCATGGATAAACAATTCGAAATCAGACCTAACGGGATTAGGTATTTCTCAAACCGAATCTGGTTGCCTAAATTTGGGAACCTACGAGACTTGGTGATGGATGAAGCTCACAAGTCCAAATATTCAATCCATCCGGGATCCGATAAAATGTACCACGGTATCAAGGACTTCTACTGGTGGCCGAACATGAAATCTGAAATCGCCACCTATGTCAGCAAGTGCCTTACTTGCTCCAAGGTCAAAATCGAATATCAAAAACCTTCTGGGTTACTTCAACAACCCAGTCTTCCTGAATGGAAATGGGAACAAATTACCATGGACTTCATAACCAAACTACCCAAATCCTCGAACGGTTGCGATTCCATTTGGGTGATCGTGGATCGTCTCACAAAATCTGCTCACTTCCTGGCAATCAAGGAATCCGACAAAATGGAACGCCTCACTAACATTTATCTGAAGGAAATCGTGACCAAACACGGTGTTCCAATCTCAATTATCTCCGATAGAGATAGTCGTTTCACTTCACAATTTTGGCAATCACTTCAAAAATCTCTGGGTACTCGACTTGATATGAGTACCGCATATCATCCTCAAACCGACGGCCAAAGTGAACGAACCATTCAAACACTGGAAGACATGCTACGGGCCTGCGTAGTAGACTTCGGTGTAAACTGGGAAAAACATCTACCATTGTGCGAGTTCTCGTACAACAACAGTTATCATACCAGCATCAAAGCTGCACCTTTCGAGGCACTGTACGGTCGTAAGTGCCGGTCACCTATCTGTTGGACCGAAGTTGGGGATAGCCAACTCACAGGTCCAGAAATCATTCACGAGACGACCGAGAGAATCGTTGAAATTCAAAACAAACTCAAAGCCGCGCGTGACCGTCAGAAAAGTTATGCTGACGTGAGACGCAAACCACTCGAGTTCCAAGTTGGGGATCGAGTTCTACTCAAAGTATCGCCTTGGAAAGGCGTAATCCGGTTTGGCAAACGAGGGAAGTTGAATCCCAGATACATTGGACCATTCGAGATCCTTGAAAGGATTGGTCCAGTGGCTTATCGATTGCAGCTGCCATCTGAACTCAGCAGCGTGCATCCCACTTTTCATGTTTCAAATCTGAAGAAGTGTCTGTCTGATGAGACACTTATCATTCCACTCGATGAAATTCGAGTTGACGAGAAACTTCACTTTGTTGAGGAACCCGCTGAAATCATGGACCGTGAGGTCAAACAACTTAAACAAAGTCGTATTCCCATTGTCAAGGTTAGGTGGAATTCGCTGCGCGGTCCGGAATTCACCTGGGAACGAGAAGACCAAATGCGACTCAAGTATCCTCAACTCTTCACTGATTCAACGTCAAACACAACTTCAACATAAATTTCGGGACGAAATTCTTCTAACAGGGGGAGAATGTGACAACCGTCAATTTAGGACTATAATTTAGTGCCTAATCAAGTTTTAATACATGTAATTAGTTCTGTGTTAGGCTAATTAATGTATCAATTATTATATATATTGTTGAATATATATATCTACAATTATGCGGTTTGTTTAAATCGTACGAGTTTCGAATCGAATGTAATTTCGACACAATAAATACGGACGTTGGTGAACAATTTTATTAAGTAATGCAAATATTATTTAATAACGCAACTTTGTTTAGAATATTATTTGTTATAATATTTAGTATCCAAGTTTTATCGCACAATTAATATAAACGCGAATAAAATGTAATTGCTCAAACAAAACAAAACAAATTACCTTTTATAATGAAATTATTAAATGTTTAGTAAAATGCTTCAACAAAAATACAGAGTAATTATTCGTATTTTAAAACGTATATTAAAACATAGAAAATAAATATTTAACGTTCAAACGACGGAGTAAACGAACACCGCACGGAGCGAGAACGCGGGGCGAAAATGGGGACTTAACCTCCCACTCCCACCCCACTTTCTTTCATTTCCTTATTTCTTTCTCTCTCCCTCTTTCATTTTCTCTCAAGTTTCATCACAACCAAAATCAACTAAAACCGCAAAATAAACATACTAAACAACCTCGGATCTTCAAGCCCCTTTGGAAATAAACGACCACCTCGCGACGATCTACAATCCTACCTTTCCGGAATTTCATTTCGGCGATTTGTAAGTTTCCGACACAACTCCGAAAACTCTCGTTTTTAAGTTTTATAACTTGCTAGTTGTTTGTATAACCTTGTAATGTCCTAAAATGGGTTGGGTAAAAATATTATGCCGATCGATGGCCGGAAAACGCGTTTTTGGAGTTGAAACTCCGATCAGACCCCGTACGTCGCATTTGGCCTGGAGCAAATGCGACGCAGCGACCTACGTCGCACTATACCCCCAACGTCGCATATAGCGACGCAGCTTACTACGTCGCATTGACTTGCGAACGTCGCACATTGCGACGCAGACCTTAACGTCGCAAACCGAACCTACGTCGCATTAGCGACGTAGCACCCTACGTCGCTATTGATTTAGCACTGTCGACTTTAGCGACGCAACCCTCTTCGTCGCAAAACCCTACGTCGCAGCCTACGTCGCAGGCTACGTCGCACAAACCAGAACCTCAAAAACACAGATTTTTACTAAGTGTCGAGGCTCGAAATTTTATTGCTTGATTTCACTCAAATTCAAGTCCAGATGCGTTTTTCCTTAAAGCAATATAGTAGAAATAAAAATTTTCCAAGCTGACCTGGCAGCTCGACCCCAGCCAGGGGCTCTGCCCCTTGGACCCCGCCAGGGGCTGCCGCCCCTTGGACCCCGCTAACCAGGGGCGCTGCCCCCGGACCCCCGTACTTAGATTCCGTAAGCACATTTTTACACCAAATGTCAAACTTGTACAACTTCAAAACGCTTACGCGATACAACTTTTCAATCATAATTGGAATTTACTTTTCAAGTATAACACTTCTAAATCAATGAGATAACATCAAGACTATTGTTGCAAGTAATCACCAACGGGCCGTACACGTTTTCAAAACATACTTCAAAGATCAAACAAGTCGTTGTAACTTGTATCAAGTCAATCAAACAAGTCGTAGTAACTTGTAACAATACAATCAACCAAATCGGGGTAATTTGGACATCAAGTTAAACAAACAATTTAAATGGTAGTCTTTCGAGATACCGGTACAATTAATAACAATTCAAGTGTCGTGGACACATTCAGGTTTCAAGCCTTTGGACTTCAATTAGCCGCTAATAACTTCAAGTTTATTAAATTAAACACTTCAAGACTCAGGTGAGTTTCATAGCCCCATTTTCACTGCTTTACAACTAGGGGTGTGATATTACTACTCGATTTTGTTTTACAAGTAGAACGCAAGTGCCAAACTTCAAATACTACATGAGTTTCAAGCTAATCAATTTAAAGTCCTCCATAAGCATAGTCTCTAGTATTTTATAGCGTGAATGTTAGTATATGATATCATATGGGATTGACAATCCTCATCCGGGTTAGCACGCACTAACCGGTCAAACGGATGTATTAGCATTTGGGAAGACGAGTGTTGATTAGGCACTCGTAGGAGGCATTTCAAGTTAGGTTTCCTTAATTGGGCCTGACAAATCAAGTTAAGCTCAGACTATGTGCTCATGGACAGTATAACTTTTATTTTGCTTAATTGCATTTTAAATTCAATATAAATCTTGCGGTTCTGACAACTATACATTGACATACAAACCTGTGAGCTCACCAGCGTTTTCGCTGACCCATTTTAGTATTTATCACAGGTACACAACAGTAGGTTGACTGCACAAGCAGGGATTATTAGCTCGAGTCAGCATACATACAACTAGAGATTGGACTGCATTATTATATTTTGTAAAAGTAATTATGCTATGTAATCTCTCAATTTCATGAAACGAGCTAATGTAACAATATTTTGATGTAAACATTTACTTTATCTATACAAGTTTAAATCGACGCATATAGTGGTCGTTCATTATATCTTGTGTGCTTTGTATATTGATTAGTGACACCCAAATCAAGCTTCCGCAAATCATAAAATTTGGGGGTGTCACACAAAGCCCCCTCTTTATTTTGGTGAATCATTCGGCCCAACCCAACCAACACAACCAACACAACCCTAGAACTATAAAAGGAATCCTAAAACAAACCCTAACATTTTTTTCATCACCAAAATCGTCCATGTTGCTGCCCTAAAATTTCAGTCACGAACATAGGCCGATTTGACCCATTTCCGTTGGTTTTCAGGCTTCGGTCAAAACTAGAAAGTTGTAGATCTCGATGTTTTACATAAATTTGCGTGGTTTCGGCCTCTGAAACGCTCTAGATTATTTTAAAAAAATTATTTCGGAAACTGCTGCTGTGGGTGACGAATTTTCAGAAACTTTGGTAAGTTTCGATTCTATAATCCTCATATACGTTTCAGCTAATCTCAAAAACAAATTCTAAGGGTTTATAAACTCAATGTCTACATATCCTAACGAAGATTCTCGTGCGATTAATTGATAGTTGGTATTATTCTTATCCGATTACATTTGTTAACATTCGATTTCGATTGTTTCGTATTGTCGGTTTTATTCGGTTCTATCCATTGTATCCCTCTTAATCATGAATATGTTAGGATGGATAAAAATCAGTATATAAGTGATTAAAAATGAAATATATGATTGTATTGGTGTTTTGGATTGGTTATATGAATATTCGGGGTTGATTTATTATAAACCCTAATCTGATCAGAAACTTTGTTCGGATTGGGAAGCTTGTAACTTGGTCATATCACGATGTTTTTAATGAAAAAGGAGTCTAAACATAAGTACTTTGAGTCTTCTTTCAAATGGTGTCAGTTTCATGGTTAAATGTGGAGTATAAGTTGGTCAAAACGATTTTACAAGATGATATGTCGTTTCTGAGTTTCTCGGTTCCAGATTTCGGTTGAGTTGTCGATTTTTGAAACGTGTCTTAAACTAAGATTTAGGTCTTGATATTTTTACTGGAGTGTCTTTAAAGTGTTAAGTATTTTCTGTAAAAATATGATAATCATTTGAAACCTCTAAGTATTTTAAGTAAATTAAAGATTTTGTGAAGTCAGAAAGAGTCAACAGTTTAAAGCAGTTTAATTTGATGAATTTTTAAAAAATAGTAAATCAACATAAATCAATCTGGAAAAATTACTGAGTCTTCTAAACAATTAATGTATCGTTTGTAAAAATTATAGAGTCAAATGGTTTCAGTAAGTATTATTTAAAAATTCGTGAAGTGGATCCAAATTTCTGGTCAGAATCTGAGTTTTCATTTAGGATTAGTTCTTGTAATAATATACTAGTAGAATTGTGAGGAAACATATTAGAAGTGTTTGGGGTGTGGAATACAATGGAATGACCTAGTTATGTCCAGGTTATGACCCGTACGCATTATGACATTGTAGATTGGCGAGCTGATTAGTGGTTATACTTAAGGGACGATACTTACATCATTTCTTGAGGTGAGTTTTCGTGGCCCCATTTTCTTTACATATTTTTATCATTGGGGGAAAAGTATGCTCACATGTTTTACCAACTGTTTTATGCTGTGAACGTATTCATTTCTATTTTTGGACATATGCTTGAAATGTGTGACACTATGTGACTTATATGCATTGAGACTTGTTGCTTACATCCGTGCTGTACTTCCTTGTGGGGTATTTGCCGTACATTGAGATTGGTTGTTTACATTCGTGCTTTACCTCCTTGTGGGGTATTTGCCGTACATTGGGATTGTTGCTTACATTCGTGCTTTACTTCCTTGTGAGGTAATTGCCGTACATTGAGATATATTGGCTGCATTATTTCACATTTGTGTACATTTCTATTGCATTGTCCTAACTTATCATTATCACAGCAAAATATTTTATTTTGTGGTGTTTGGTTTCAAACCTATGAAACTCACCAACATTATTGTTGACGTTTTTGAGCATAACTTTTCAGGTAGCACTAGTGGGCTGAAAATAGAGGACAAGAAAGCTTAGTGGACCTCTAGGTTGCATTTGAGCTAAGATTGAGACTGTCATTTGAGATGGAACTTGGTTTTAATAATTTGGGGAAGACGTTTTGTCTTAACATTTGATTATGGGATTATTGTTTGGTTATCTTTTTCATTGTTGATATGTACATGTAGCGTGAGCTCCTATTCATGTTACAAGTATCATAACACATTGGATTTTTATTTTCATATAGACTTCTTTATAACAATGTGTTGTGATTCTATCATTGTTGTACCCCGTTGTTTCCGCTTTAGACGGGGTGTGACAGAACAACCGACAGTGTTACACCGGAGAACGACCGATACTATGTTTCGCTGGAGAACGACCAGTAGTGTTATAGGCCAGAGAACGACTGGCCGAGTTAGACGGGAGAACGACCCGTACGTGTTTAACCGGAGAACGACCGATACTGTTTTGGAAAACGCTGGAGAACGACCAGCAACGTATTTTAAACTGTGTTTGGGTAACATCCCACGTAAACTGTATTTTGGGTAACATCCCACTTAAACTGTGACTTTGGGTAGACATCCCACTAAACGTGTACTTGGATAACATTCCACAAACTCTACTTTACTGTTATGGCAACAACTACTTCGTGAACGATTTGGATAACTAACTATTCTTGTAAACTTAAAACCTGTGAATTCACACAACCTCGTGTTGACTTTTACTATGTTTTTCAGGGAATTAGCCGCGCACGTAAGAACCGCCTGCACATACGGAAACTAGGCGACCCGCGAAGCATTTAGGATGCCATTTTGAAACACATGGATTTCTTTAGTATAACTAAAGTGTCTTTAGTCATATTTACGAAATCTACTTTTGTAAACTTAACTACTTTTACACTTGTAGGATTCGATGAATCGTAAAACTTTGTAATTATTACTCTTGGCATCTTAATATACATGTTCAGTTGTAATCATATGCTCTGATATGTATGTATGTACGATATTGACGTCATCACCCCCGCTCGATTTAATGCTTCCACGAATATCTGATAAACTTAATTAACGAATTTGCGGGTGTGATAGATTGGTATCAGAGCCATTGGTTATAGCGAACTAGATTTCTTATGTGACTTAGAGACCTAGACTATAGCCTTGGCTAGAAAGCACGTGCATACACACATTTGCATACGACCAAACTATCATTACGACACATCGACATGCGTAATCCATTATCTGAACCGTGCTACGTTCGATTCACTCTGATCTCATATGAACCTGATCGTATTAAACGATTGATGAAAAGAAGTATGTATTTAGCATCATATAATGATGCCTGGCCAACGTGATTATATAATACTAAGTACATATGGGCGTTTCATAGTCGTAAGATACGTGATGGGGATTCTGTAAATTCTTCTCAAATATTCGACAACTAAAATATGTGAAACTTCATTCTTCACATTCTTTTATTGGCATTGACTTCTGCATTTCTTTCATCGCAGAACGTCATCATGCCGCCTAAACAAAGAAAGACCCGAAACAGTCGCCGAACGGATACACCTCATGTCGTTGAAACCACCGAGCAGATAATCGAGCGACGTGTGGCCAAAGCCATCGCTCAATACGAAGCCAGTTGCGCTCGCGACACTAGGGTGAATAACAGTGGAGCCACCCCCGTCAATAGTGAAACACCAGCGAATACCCAACGAGGGTGTTCATACAAAACCTTCCAAGCCTGCAAACCAAGTACCTTCACCGGGGCTGAAGGGGCCATTGGCCTAGTCCACTGGATTGAGAAGATGGAATCTGTAATCGACATCAGCGACTGCGCAACCGACAGCATAGTGAAGTACGTTACGTGTACCTTAGCCGACAAAACGTTAACTTGGTGAAACGCTAAGATTCAGATCCTTGCCCGTACAACTGCTTACTCCATCTCGTAGGAGACATTGAAACAGATGATTATGGAAGAGTTTTGCTCTCAGAGTGAGCAACAAAAACTCGAAACCGAGCTATGGAACATCCAGATGATCAGTGCTGACATTACTGGGTACACGACAAACTTTCAGGAGCTTGCACGCCTGGTACCCCACATGGTGACACCCGAGAGCAAATGCATTGAGCGTTACAATAAGGGCTTGGCACCATAGATCAGAGGCATGGTTATGTCCTCCAAACCGACTACCTTTAGGAGTGCAGTTGACTTGGCTCAAAGCCTGACCGACGACGCGGTCCTAATTGGAACCCTGAAAGCTGTTGCGGGGAAAAACGAACCAGCCCGTACTAAAATCGTTGGGTACGGAAGTGACAAACGGAAATGGAACAGTGAGGGAAACGACCACCAGAACAAACCGAGTAAGAGACCTGCGGGAAACTCTAGGGCGTACGTTGCCACCACCGTAACTGGATCCAAACCCTACCTTGGCAATAAACCGAAATGTGATAAGTGCGGAAGGCACCACGAGGGTGAATGTTTCCTTTGTGCAAATGCAGTCAATGGGAACACCGAGCCCATTCATGTAAAACCAACCCTCCCACTCGAACAAACAATGGATGCATTGAGTGTGGCGAGCCCGGGGACTACCGAAACCAATGCCCACAGCTCAACAACGCCAACAACAATCAGAACAACAACAACCGCATTGCCAACAACGAACCAGGCCGCGGACGTGCGTACATCATTCGTGCACGGGATGCTCAAGAGGATCCCTACGCTAACATTGGTACGTTTTAGCAACCTATATTTCGCTTTAACGTTACACTATTCGAATGTCGATTCGAACTTAACACTGGAAAAACTTGACCACTTATCGAACACACAACTTATCAAACTATACGACGAGTATACATGAACTACTAGAACTTTTATGGCAACATAGAGCGCCACGTAAACTATTACTACTGATGACGACACACCTTTTCGGAAAACATACGCAACGGGAGTTCCGACACGAGTTTAAATCTCGGGACGAGATTTCTCTAACAGGGGGAGAATGTGACACCCCGCAAATTTAAACGCAATTACGTATGTTAAACACTTGCATTATTAGGCTAATTCTCTACTTAGAGTGAATTCACAACACATTTTAGAGATAAGTCTAGCAAAGCCCAACTAGTTAATACGCGTAGTATTATACGTTTCGTAATTATTATAATTGTTATAATTGTGCGCAAAAACAATTGGAACAAACGCTACAAAATATACGACCGTTGGTGAACAAAATTATTTAATAAAACGAGACTATTAAATAACGTTAATTATTATTAAATATAATGTTGATAATATTTACAAAGTATTTGGTAACATATAACGGTCATTTCGTAAACTGAAATAAAACAAAGTTAAAAATTTTATAACTCAACTAAATTAATTCCATAGAATATCTCAACTAAAAATATATTCTTATACGTATTTAAAAATTTACCAATTAAAAATACTTAAATATTAACGATCGGGTAAACAAACTGTAACAACCGGCAAATTAGGACTAGAATTAGTGCCTAATTCTTTGTTAATACATGTAATTAGTTCTGTGTTAGGCTAATTTATGTATCGGATTATATATTGGTAAATATATACAACTTTGCGATTTGATTTAAATCGTACGCGACTTAAATAGAACGAAATTCTATTCGATTAATACGGACGTTGGTGAACAAATGTTTATAAACTAAAATAACGCAATTATGACCCAAAATGCTATTTTTCAATAATTAGAAATTATCTCGTCTCACTTGATTAAAGTTTACACGATTTAAAAACAAAAGTAATTAAATTTAATCTAAACTATTAAAGACTTAAGGAAATAATTTAATTGAGTTATTTAACAAGGTTTGTGATTTTATAAATATAACTAAACACATAAAAGAAATAATTTAACGAAAAACGACGGAGAAAACGAACACCGCACGGAGCGCGAGGACGGAGACTGAAAATGGGAGGTTAAAACCTCCCACCTTCTTCCTTTTTCCCCATTTCCACCTTCTATTCTCTCTCTCTCTTTCTTTTTACTCCCAATCACCAAACCACCTTCATCACCAAATTCGCTAAATAACACCACGAAACATCGCCGAATCATACCCTCCGTTTGGAAGAAAAGCATCACCTCGCAACGATCTACATTTCTATCTTTTCGGATTTCTCATCCGACATTTTGTAAGTTTCCGACAAAACCCGACATCTCTCGATTCTTAATGTTTTTACGTTTTTATGGTTTATACATGCTTAAAATGTCCAAAAATGGGTTGGGTAAAAGATTTGGACCGAACGGAAACCGGAAAACTCGTTTTCGGCACAATTTCCGGCCATCAGACCGCTACGTCGCACCTGGCCAGGGCCCTCTGCGACGTCGCGACCTACGTCGCACAAAAATCTCAACGTCGCACTAGCGACGCAGCCTATTACGTCGCATTAACTTGCGGATGTCGCACGTAGCGACGTAGACTTTAACGTCGCAAACCGAACTAGCGTCGCACTTAGCGACGCAACACCCTACGTCGCATTAAATTGCGAAGGCCGCATAATGCGACGCACACACCCACGTCGCACCTTACGTCGCTTGCGACGTCGCACCCAACGTCGCATAAAACAGAACCCTGAAAACTCAGATTTTTACAAAGTGTCGGAACCAGAATTTTACCACCTAATTTTACTCCAAATCCAGATTTCGGACGCGTTTTCACTAAAGGAAAGTAGTAGAAATAAAAATTTTCTAAGCTGACCTGGCAGCTCGACCCCAGCCAGGGGCTCTGCCCCTTGGACCCCGCCAGGGGCTGCCGCCCCTTGGACCCTGCTACCAGGGGCGCTGCCCCCGGACCCCCGTCATTGGATGTCGTAAATACTTTTCACACTAAGTGTCGAACACTTACAAATAACGAAACCGGATTCAACGATACATATAATGATAACACTTTGAATCATTATTACAAACCGTCACCAACGGGCCATACTTGTTTTCAAACTACAAACGGATTACTAAACAAATACTTGGACATAACGAGTTGTGTAGACAACTACCCTAGATGGTCTTGCGAGACATCTACTTACTTAACTTTATATGTTTAGGCATTTAAAGGTTACGGGTTCGGAGAACCTACACGCTACTTACAGTTTTCAACTGCTTACTACTAGGCTCAGGTGAGTCTTACGGCCCCACTTTTACTGTTTTATCTTACTGGGGGAGATACATGCTACTTATTTTTCCTGAACACAAGTACTAAACTGATTTCTATACCAAACGGAATTGCATGAGTTAATTACTAATTACTGAAGTCTCTCCATCATATATCGTTAGTTATGGATTTAAGCGCGAACAGTAGTTAATGGATCCATTAGGGAAATGACCCTCCCTGCCCGGGGTAGTAGCGCTACCACGTACTGATTTACACGTAGAAACGGGTGATTATTATTTCGTTACTTATGCTTGCTCAATTTCGAGCATGTCACGGGAGCAACTGATTATTTACGGGTTAAGCTTCGATTATGAGCCTCATGGCAACGGTATAACTTGATTACTTTACTTTTGCGAGATTTGCAAATACTTGATATACGCCTACGGGCACTACTGATGAAATCTTGTGTTCAAACTGATTATTTACTGATAAACCTGTGAGATTCACCAACCTTTTGGTTGACCCTTTTTAGCATGTATTCTCAGGTACACTTACGGAGTAGGATCACTCCAGGATTACTAGCTAGAGTCGCATGATTTCCAAACTGCATTTAACGGAGATTCTTTGGCATTATCTTTTGTAACTATGGTTATGTAATAGAATCTCCCGCCACATACGCGGACTCTAGGCTTACATATTTTTGTAAAGAAAACTATATGTTATCAAACGATTTAATTATGAAATGTAATTATTTTACAAAACGTCTCATTTAGAGGTCGTTTGCTGTATATCTTGTGCTTTGTATATTGATTAGTAACACCCAAGTATGCTTCCGCAAATCACTAAATTTGGGGGTGTTACACAAACACGGAGCGAATATACTACGAAATGAGACAAGATCCACAAAAGTGGACCTTGCCCCAAAATATCCTCATTTCATCACCATCCACCTTCTTCCTCTCTTCCTTCTCTCTCTCAAACCACCATCACCAACCTCAAAACCACCACCACAAAACGCCACCAAAGCTACCATTAAAACACCACAAAACAACTAGCTCATTTAGAGAAAAACGATCACGACAACGTGGGCTACACAACCATCTTTTCGGATTTCTCTCTCGACAACTTTGTAAGATCCCGACAATCCCGCAAACTCTTAGATTTTTGCTATTTCCTTTGATATCTCATGTTTATATTACTTAAAATATCATGTTTTAGTGTTTATATCAACTAATTATGTCCAAATCAAAGCTTAAATCTCGTTTTCACAAACCGATCCACGAACAGTTAGAAGTGACGCATAGGGACTCAAAACAGTGTAGCGACACTTAAGTGACGCATTAAGTGTCGCATAAAACCCACTTTTCGCGTCACTTGCTTAAGTGACGTCACAAACCCTCTTTTTGCGACACTTCGTTAAGTGTCGGTAACCAGCCTCATCCGACACTTCATGCGGCACTCACCTAAGTGACGCCTAAATTCAATTCCATCCTGCCCGACACTACCAACTAGTGACGCATAAAACTATTAAACATTACTAGTGACACTTACGCAAGTGTCGCTACCCTAAGGCGAGTGACGCCTTAAGTGACGCTAAAAACGGAAGGTTTAAAACTACTTTTTCACGAAGTGTTGAACTTAACCGGGAACGAACATTTACAAAAATCATACCAACATTATAAACACACTTATATTATTGAAATGTTGATTTCAAACTATCACCAATGAGTCGTATACATTTTCACAACTATGAAATACAAACGTAAACGTTAAACAAACGCTTTGGACATAACTTGGTTGTACGAACACTAGCATGGATGGTCGACTTAGACATCTACATACTTATTAAATCTCATACGTTTAGGGCGTTAGGGGATTCCGGACTATACTTGGGCTTTAGGCTTTGCTAGCACTCGAACATACTCAACTCAACAGGTGAGTTCACAGCCTCACTTTTAACTGTTTTACTGCTTTCAACTTGGGGTGAGAAACATAGTCAACTATTTTACTGATTGCCATAACTGCTTTTGCTTACATGATTGTTCAACTTGCTTGTTTACTCGAACGATTAGAGCACTTTAGAACTGTTAAACTTTTTGTACAAACTGGTGTTTATGAAATAACGTTTTCATACTACAAACTAATACAAACGTGTTAAACTATACTTGGTAAACCGGAGAACGACCGGTAAACTATTTTGATAAACTGTTGTGTTTCGCTGGAGAACGACCATCAGTGTTTGGATGGGAGAACGATCCGTGCGTGTTTAAACCGGAGAACGACCGGTAAACTACTTTTGTTTCGCTGGAGAACGACCAGCAGTGTTTTCGCCGGAGAACGACCGGCAGTGTTACACCGAAGAACGACCTGTACTGTGTTTCGCTGGAGAACGACCAGTAGTGTTATAGGCCAGAGAACGACTGACCGAGTTAGATGGGAGAACGACCCATACGTGTTTAACCGGAGAACGACCGGTACTATTTTGGAAAACACTGGAGAATGACCAGCAACATATTTTAAACTGTGTTTGGGTAACATCCCACGTAAACTGTATTTTGGGTAACATCCCACTTAAACTGTGACTTTGGGCAGACATCCCACTAAACGTGTACTTGGATAACATTCCACAAACTCTACTTTACTGTTATGGCAACAACTACTTCGTGAACGATTTGGATAACTAACTATTCTTGTAAACTTAAAACCTGTGAATTTACTCAACCTCGTTGTTGAATTTTACTATGTTTTTCAGGGAATTAGCCGCGCACGTAAGAACCGCCTGCACATATGGAAACTAGGCGACCCGCGAAGCATTTAGGATGCCATTCTGAAACACATGGATTTCTTTAGTATAACTAAAGTGTCTTTAGTCATATTTACGAAATCTACTTTTGTAAACTTAACTACTTTTACACTTGTACGATTCGATGAATCGTAAAACTTTGTAATTATTACTCTTGGCATCTTAATATACATGTTTAGTTGTAATCATATGCTCTGATATGTATGTATGTACGATATTGACGTCATCACCCACACTCGATCTAATGCTTCCGCGAATATCTGCTAAGCTTAATTAACGAATTTGAGGGTGTGACACTGTAGTATTAAAATTTGATGATTTATTTAGTATATATTTTCTTGTAATGCAATATACTTTGATTAGTCAGTCTGAAAACTGAGAAAAATACTGTAATAAGTTTGGTTTGTATATCATCCTACATTCTAAAGTATGAAGTGGAATTAGTATCACAACTAATTGCTTATACATAACACCTTGGCCATGTTTTTATATTTTTCGTTTTTACCATTCTTTCTTAATCATTGAAAATTTTAGTTGCAAAATTTGGGGACTACAGAAATAAAAGTTTTTTGATGTAGCTCGCGAATTTCGCGGGTTTTGATCTAGTTATATCCATTTAAATTTAAATATTTTCGTTCATATCTTTATCCATTTAATTTTAATTCATCCATCCATATCCATATCCATATCCGATGAATTAAGCGGGTTAATGAATATCTGTTGGATTTTCAAAAAGTATTAAAAAATTTTCTATTATGAAATGAATCCGACAAATATTGTAACAAAAAAAATACATAATGTAATATAAGGAAGGAACACTAGTCACAAGAGCGTACAACCATTGTCGTCAATGAAACATATTTTGTAAATTACAAATCTCTCTTTACTATTAAAAGAGAGCTTGATTTGTCTAATCACTTTCTAATTAGGTTTACAGGATTTAATCTTGGCCTTTGATTGCATAAAACCTTTTAATCTCAACCATTAATCACTAACCCTAATTTTGATATGCAAATAAATATCAATGTTGATTATATAATGACTTTTTAGCCCACTACTAAATACTAATTACTACTTACTATTTATTTGAACATAAAAATTTGAATTTTAAATTGAAGTTTGCAAAAGTCAAATGATATATTTTGTGCATTAGATGTAGAATTAATGAGAAAAATTAAATGACATAAATACTTGCCACTCATATAACACTTACCATTTTTAAGGCAAGGAAAAAACAAATTAAATATTTTAAAACATTAAATTATATAGGATTAATCTTACACTCTTATAAAGGATTTAGCACTTTTCTTTAGTGTCTTAATATTTAAAGCACGGAAATTACTTGAATACCCCTATATTCAATAAAATAGACTAAACTACCCCTAACTAATTTTAGAAACAATTTACGATATTACTCCGAAATAAATAATTTCTATAAAAAATAAGTGTACTTTTGGAAAGAACCCAAACTCATAAATAAAATGAATTGTGAATGATGCAAATATTCATACACAATTAATTTTAAAAACTAAAAAATTTGAACAACATATAACGAAATTTAATTTATTTATAGAGTAATACTTATATAATGAGACTAAACGGAATAAGTACCCCGCTGCTTTGCGCGGGTATCTGCTAGTATTACATTGTAACTACCACCATTTCTTGATTTTATAAATTTGTGATATGGCGGAACACATAGCATCCACTTATTTTGGCTAGTAGTACCCATAATTTTGACCAATTGAATAGGGTACTCATAAAAAACCCAATAATTTTGTAACATCCCAAATTTCAAGGTATTATTTTAGTGAGCGAATAAATAATTATTTTAAAGTTATTACTATTATAAGTAATATTAAATAATAGAAACTGTGAACGGTTTCTAAGTTCCAAACAATAGGAATTGAAGAGAACCGACTTATAACACATATTTACCTTTACGTACGTATAAAGTTATTCCCTCCCTTTCCAAACATTTCCAGACTCACTCAAGAAATAAGAAGAAAACGTGGGAAACCAAATTCAAGCTCCAAATCAAATTCCAATCTTCAAATTCAAGCTTCTACGATTCAATTCATCGTTCTTATTCCATCTTTCTATCTTTAGTAAGTTTAAATTCTTCTTTTCTCTAACTTAGAGAATTGAGATTTGGTGGGTTTTGAATGATAGTGATTCTAATATAAAATTAGGATTAGAAATCGATTAAATTGTAGTTAGTAAGTGTATTAGTATTGATTACTAACTAAATTACAACTTAAAAGTGGAGGAATCACAAGTGGTACATTAGTGATTTCCATGATCATATTTAAATTCTTATAAGTTAGTGATAACTAGCTTAAAAGTATGAATTAAAGGTAGTATTACTATGTTACTATGATGAGTTGATTAAAGCTTAAGTAAGGGTTCAAGTGATCAACTAATAAAGATGGTTATGATTATGAAAGTGGAAGTCAATCTAAAGTGGGTTAGGATTGATGTTAATTGTTGCTTAATTGTGATGATTAGTAGATTCTAAATACGTTGTTATGTGTTATGTATTAGGTGCTAAAGACTTGGAATCCTTTCGTTGATCATATCTTGTAAACTTTTACTTAATCACAAAGGTGAGTGATATGGGGGTTAATTAGGTAATGATTGTGTGATTCCAGATTGCCTCAGAACAAGAGGTTCACATGATCAAGTGGTGTATTGTTGTTTCTTATATTGTTGTTTATTGTTGATTATTGTTGTTAATTGACGATTGATGTGAAATTATGTGGATTAAGCAAATTTGTAGAGATTAGCTAACTTTGTTTGAATAGAGTTGTTATTGAATATGTGCATAGCACATGATGTTGATCTATCATGCATATCGACGTGGTATGGTGCTAAGTAATTATTGGCTACGGATCTGCATAGAGAATTTGATCTCTACATATTGCTCAGTAGTTATTTGTTTAAGATTATGTGGTTAGTGTGGCTTATTTCTAATTGTTGGTTGTTTTGGTGAACGATAACATCAAATAATATCATATTTATATACTAATATTCCCTATATTTTTTACACTTTTATTGCATTTCTGTAGATTTAGATACTTAATTTGTTTATATTTACAATTTAGGTATTTTAAGATGAAGAATTGAAGAAAGGAACTAAAAAGAAGCTAAAATGAAGAAAAACCAATAAAAAATCAAGACTCTGAGATAATTGAGCTTTAAATGAAGACTTAAATCATATTGTTGGAATATTGGGCTAAGAAATTAATGTAAATCCGAAATTGTGAAGAATTTGTGTCGCACTTGCGACATCCGCAAGTTAATGCGACAAGTTGGCCCAAGATAGAGCCAAGCCCGTGAATGGAAGATTCTGGAATTGAAGATCAATCGGCGGTTGATAATGCCAGTCGGCGGTTGAATATAATAATATAAGGCGGTGGAAGATCACAGAGTTGGACTTGGACACCAAGTAATTCAACCGGCGATTGAAGATTCCAACCGGTGGTTGGACTATCGGTTTGGAAAACTATAAATAGAGGGTTCGGCTAAACCATTTGATATACGAATTTAAGAAGAAAAAGTCGATTGTAAGGGTAAAAGAACGACTTTAGGTCAAATTTGGATGCTAGGAGGCTAGGGATGAGAGACCTTCAACCCTAACGAAGAATAATTCAGTTTTTTTGGTTTGATTCTAGATCTTTTACTTACTAGATAAACATTTATTTGCATTTAGATCTTGTTTTCTTGCTATTTGAATATTGATTACTTCTTTAACATATTTGTTTAAATGAATGATGTTTATATGATTATTTGAATATATGTTTATGTTAATTGATTTTATGAATGTTATTAAGGTTAAATCTATATCGATTATATGATTATGAGATTCATGCTATAGCGAACGTTTGTATGATATTGATTTACCTCAGTTGTCTTTTAACTACTTCCATTGCTTTAGTTACTTTAATTCAATATCAAAGTAAATATATGTTTGATCGGAACTAAAACGTCCCCCCTTTATCTGTAACATTAATTTTAAATAATTGTGAATAATTGTAAATATTAGTTTAGGGTTAAATTAAGAATTCTACTTTCCCTGTGTTCGATACTTGGATTACTTACTTATAAAGCTATATTATATGAACGGGTTATTCTTGCCTGTATTGTGTGATAGTAATATTTAGTATTTCCTTGATTTAAAACTTATTATTATTTTAATTGCCTACTCAACACACATCAAGTTTTTGGAGCCGCTGCTGGGGAAAGCGATAAATTTTTAATTTTTTTTCCTATAAAATAAATTCTTGTACATTGTAACTCAATCGAAAAATCGGATCACCCATTGGGATTACTAACAAAAACAGAGGTAGAAGGAGGGTCGCTCTGCTTCCCAAAAGGGATAAGTTTTTAATAAGCTTCGCGCTGACCTATTTCTCCGCTTCTGTGTATAACCATTGGAGTTACCGAGGACTTTTGACTAACTTGTAAAAATATATAAATGCTTAATTGTTTAATTGTATATAATTTGTATTATATGTTTTATTTGAATTTTATATGTTCTAAACTATGTGAAAATATTTGTGTACATAAAGAAGTAATTAATAGTAAAATGGAAAACATGCAATTAGATGAGATGGAAATCAATTGAAGTAGATGATAATTCTTTTATGCCAAATAAGAAGATGAAAATTGCTACTAAGGAAGATGATTTTGTTGAACACCCCCCAGTTATTTCAAATGTTGAAGAAATATTTTTCTACTTAGAACACCATCAAGATGACCTCCGTCTAATTATGGAAATTATTAGGAAGATAACTTTGGAATTTTCGGATTATCACAAAAGTTTAATTAGTAAAATGGAGGAAGAATATACTACTTGGTTGTGACACCCCGTCAATTTAAACGAAATTACGTAGACTAAACATTTACATTTTAGGCTAATTCCCTACTTAAGTGAATTCACAACAATTTTGAGAGATAAGTCTAGCAAAGCCCAACTAGTTAATACGCGTAATATTACTTATTTCGTAATTAATTGTAATTACGTACAAAACATTCGGAACAAACCCGACAAAAACAATATGGCCGTTGGTGAACGAAATTTATTAAATAATATGACGTTATTTAATAACATTATTATTTACTAAATATTATGCCGATAATATTTAAAAAGTATTTCGTATCATATAAAACAAACCGTACGCGACATAAACGCGCAATTCGCGCCTGACGAACGAAATAATCACAAATTATATTTTCATAACTTAAAACAAAATATTTTGATACAAAACTTCCATTAAAAGTATCATGTTTTAAAATGTTAACGAAACGAATTATATAAAATGTATAACGATTAAACGAACGTCGGAACGAACGGGTAAATGAGCACCGAGCATTACGAAACTTTGGGAACAAGATGCAAACATCACATGGGGGTGGGACCCACCCAAATTCTGCTGGAAATCAGCCCATGCCCACCCCTCTCCTCTTTGTTGGCTATATCACTTCACCATACCTTACCTCAATTCCCATTCTCCACTCCACCTTCTTCTCTCTCTACACCCTCTCTAATCTCTTATCCTTTCTCTTTCTGCTGTTACCACAGTCCTCCAGCAGCCACCACTTCACCAGCACCTTCCACCATGGCTCCACCACCTCAAACTTGAAGAAAATCGAAGCTAAACGCAAGGAATCGAAGTTCATCACCTCCTCATCTCAAAACCAAGCTAGATCTTCACTTCTTTTGTAAGGAACTCACATCCTTCTTTAATTTTACTTGGAACACTCATACTTACATGTTAATATGTCCACACAACCATAAAATGTCCAAATAATTAATCGAAACGCGTTTTTAAACTTGAAATCTTGAAATATATATGCTGTCCAGAAAGTACTCTCACTTCAACGAATTATTTAAAAATCATTTCTCCATGAAATGATGCTTTTCTGGAGTCTAAAATGTAGTACAAGATGTTATCATTCCAACGAAACCAATTTCGTTACGTTTCGAGTCCGTTAAGTACACGAAAATAATTTTCTCCGGCGACATAGAATTTCTGTTCCGGCGGACAGAAAATAATTTAGTTAACCTTAGTATACGTTGAAGAGCTTAATCATAGGATTCTTAAACCAGACCAAGGAGGCTATCTACTTTTATATTTCAACATAAAATCAATTAGCTGACAAAAATAAACATATAAGAGAATTTGAATATAAATATAACTAATCTAGATAAAATATATCTTCTATCTACCTTATTTACCTTAGTTGTCTTTTAACTACTTCCATTGCTTTAGTTACTTTAATTCAGTATCAAAGTAAATATATGTTCGATCGGAACTAAAACGTCCCCCCTTTATCTGTAACATTAATTGTAAATAATTGTGAATAATTGTAAATATTAGTTTAGGATTAAATTAAGAATTCTACTTTCCCTGTGTTCAATACTTGGATTACTTACTTATAAAGCTATATTATATACGGGTTATTCTTGCCTGTATTGTGTAATAGTAATATTTAGTATTTCCTTGATTTAAAACTTGTTATTATTTTAATTGACTACTCAACACACATCAAGTTTTTGGCGCCGCTGCCGGGGAAAGCGATAAATTTTTAATTTTTTTTCCTATAAAATAAATTCTTGTACATTGTAACTCAATCGAAAAATCGGCTCACCCATTGGGATTACAAACAAAAACAGAGGTATAAGGAGGGTCGCTCTGCTTCCCAAAAGGGATAGGTTTTTAATAAGCTTCTTGCTGACCTATTTCTCCTCTTCTGTGTATAACCATTGGAGTTACCTAGGACTTTTGACTAACTTGTAGAAATATATAAATGCTTGATTGTTTAATTGTATATAATTTGTATTATATGTTTTATTTGAATTTTATACGTTCTAAACTATGTGAAAATATTTGTGTACAGAAAGAAGTAATTAATAGTAAAATGGAAAACATGCAATTAGATGAGATTGAAATCAATTGAAGTAGATGATAATTCTTTTATGCCAAATAAGAAGATGAAAATTGCTACTACGGAAGATGATTTTGCTGAACACCCCCCAGTTATTTCAAATGTTGAAGACATGTTTTTCTACTTAGAACACCTTCAAGATGACCTCCGTCTAATTATGGAAATTAGTAGGAAGACAACTTTGGAATTTTTGGATTATCACAAAAGTTTAATTAGTAATATACTGCTTGGTTGTGACACCCCGTCAATTTAAACGAAATTACGTAGACTAAACATTTGCATTTTAGGCTAATTCCCTACTTAATTGAATTCACAACAATTTTGAGAGATAAGTCTAGCAAAGCCCAACTAGTTAATACGCGTAGTATTACTTATTTCGTAATTAATTGTAATTACGTACAAAACATTCGGAACAAACCCGACAAAAACAATATGACCGTTGGTGAACGAAATTTATTATATAATATGACGTTATTTAATAACATTATTTTTTACTAAATATTATGTCGATAATATTTAACAAGTATTTCGTATCATATAAAACAAACCGTACGTGACATAAAAGCGCAATTCGCGCCTGACGAACGAAATAATCACAAATTATATTTTCATAACTCAAAACTAAATATTTTGATACAAAACTTCCATTAAAAGTATCGTGTTTTAAAATGTTAACGAAACGAATTATATAAAATGTATAACGATTAAACGAATGTCGGAACGAACGGGTAAATGAGCACCGAGCATTACGCAACTTTGGGAACAAGATGTAAACATCACATGGGGGTGGGACCCACCCAAATTCTGCTAGAAATCAGCCCATGCCCACCATTCTCCTCTTTGTTGACTATATCACTTCGCCATACCTTACCTACATTCCCATTCTCCACTCCACCTTCTTCTCTCTCTACACCCTCTCTAATCTCTCATCCTCTCTCTTTCTGCTGTTACCACAGACCTCCAGCAGCCACCACTTCACCAGCACCTTCCACCATGGCTCCACCACCTCAAACTTGAAGAAAATCGAAGCTAAACGCAAGGAATCGAAGTTCATCACCTCCTCATCTCCAAACCAAGCTAGATCTTCACTTCTTTTGTAAGGAACTCACATCCTTCTTTAATTTTACTTGGAACACTCATACTTAAATGTTAATATGTCCACACAACCATAAAATATCCAAATAATTAATCGAAACGCGTTTTTAAACTTGAAATCTTGAAATATATATGCTGTCCAGAAAGTACTCTCACTTCAACGAATTATTTAAAAATCATTTCTCCATGAAATGATGCTTTTCTGGAGTCTAAAATGTAGTACAAGATGTTATCATTCCAACGAAACCAATTTCGTTACGTTTCGAGTCCGTTAAGTACACGAAAATAATTTTCTCCGGCGACATAGAATTTCTGTTCCGGCGGACAGAAAATAATTTAGTTAACCTTAGTATACGTTGAAGAGCTTAATCATAGGATTCTTAAACCAGACCAAGGAGGCTATCTACTTTTATATTTCAACATAAAATCAATTAGCTGACAAAAATAAACATATAAGAGAATTTGAATATAAATATAACTAATCTAGATAAAATATATCTTCTATCTACCTTATTTACCTTAGTTGTCTTTTAACTACTTCCATTGCTTTAGTTACTTTAATTCAGTATCAAAGTAAATATATGTTCGATCGGAACTAAAACGTCCCCCCTTTATCTGTAACATTAATTGTAAATAATTGTGAATAATTGTAAATATTAGTTTAGGATTAAATTAAGAATTCTACTTTCCCTGTGTTCAATACTTGGATTACTTACTTATAAAGCTATATTATATACGGGTTATTCTTGCCTGTATTGTGTAATAGTAATATTTAGTATTTCCTTGATTTAAAACTTGTTATTATTTTAATTGACTACTCAACACACATCAAGTTTTTGGCGCCGCTGCCGGGGAAAGCGATAAATTTTTAATTTTTTTTCCTATAAAATAAATTCTTGTACATTGTAACTCAATCGAAAAATCGGCTCACCCATTGGGATTACAAACAAAAACAGAGGTATAAGGAGGGTCGCTCTGCTTCCCAAAAGGGATAGGTTTTTAATAAGCTTCTCGCTGACCTATTTCTCCTCTTCTGTGTATAACCATTGGAGTTACCTAGGACTTTTGACTAACTTGTAGAAATATATAAATGCTTGATTGTTTAATTGTATATAATTTGTATTATATGTTTTATTTGAATTTTATACGTTCTAAACTATGTGAAAATATTTGTGTACAGAAAGAAGTAATTAATAGTAAAATGGAAAACATGCAATTAGATGAGATTGAAATCAATTGAAGTAGATGATAATTCTTTTATGCCAAATAAGAAGATGAAAATTGCTACTACGGAAGATGATTTTGCTGAACACCCCCCAGTTATTTCAAATGTTGAAGACATGTTTTTCTACTTAGAACACCT
The DNA here is from genome assembly GCA_949592205.1 of Helichrysum umbraculigerum. Lineage (NCBI taxonomy): Eukaryota > Viridiplantae > Streptophyta > Magnoliopsida > Asterales > Asteraceae > Helichrysum > Helichrysum umbraculigerum. The sequence goes on from CATIUR010000020.1 coordinate 629,982, forward strand.
TCAAGATGACCTCCGTCTAATTATGGAAATTAGTAGGAAGACAACTTTGGAATTTTCGGATTATCACAAAAGTTTAATTAGTAATATACTGCTTGGTTGTGACACCCCGTCAATTTAAACGAAATTACGTAGACTAAACATTTGCATTTTAGGCTAATTCCCTACTTAATTGAATTCACAACAATTTTGAGAGATAAGTCTAGCAAAGCCCAACTAGTTAATACGCGTAGTATTACTTATTTCGTAATTAATTGTAATTACGTACAAAACATTCGGAACAAACCCGACAAAAACAATATGACCGTTGGTGAACGAAATTTATTATATAATATGACGTTATTTAATAACATTATTATTTACTAAATATTATGTCGATAATATTTAACAAGTATTTCGTATAATATAAAACAAACCGTACGCGACATAAACGCGCAATTCGTGCCTGACGAACGAAATAATCACAAATTATATTTTCATAACTCAAAACAATATATTTTGATACAAAACTTCCATTAAAAGTATCGTGTTTTAAAATGTTAACGAAACGAATTATATAAAATGTATAACGATTAAACGAACGTCGGAACGAACGGGTAAATGAGCACCGAGCATTATGCAACTTTGGGAACAAGATTTAAACATCACATGGGGGTGGGACCCACCCAAATTCTACTGGAAATCAGCCCATGCCCACCATTCTCCTCTTTGTTGACTATATCATTTCACCATACCTTACCTCCATTCCCATTCTCCACTTCACCTTCTTCTCTCTCTACACCCTCTCTAATCTCTCATCCTCTCTCTTTCTGCTGTTACCATAGACCTCCAGCAACCACCACTTCACCAGCACCTTCCACCATGGCTCCACCACCTCAAACTTGAAGAAAATCGAAGCTAAACGCAAGGAATCGAAGTTCATCACCTCCTCATCTCCAAACCAAGCTAGATCTTCACTTCTTTTGTAAGGAACTCTCATCCTTCTTTAATTTTACTTGGAACACTCATACTTACATGTTAATATGCCCACACAACCATAAAATTTCCAAATAATTAATCGAAACACGTTTTTAAACTCGAAATCTTGAAATATATATACTGTCCAGAAAATACTCCCACTTCAACGAATTATTTAAAAATCATTTCTCCATGAAATCATGCATTTATGGAGTCTAAAATGTAGTACAAGATGTTATCTTTCCAACGACACAAATTTAGTAACGTTTTGAGTCCGTTAAGTACACGAAAATAAATTTCTACGGCAACATAGAATTACTGTTTCGGCGGACAGAAATTTCCGTCTACTTCTCGAGGCTATATCTCGAGTTCCAGACCACTAAAACGTATTAGACCAGTGCCAAAATCTCAAAATTTTTGTTATCTTTAAAAAGTTCTTCTATAGCTTTGACTGAAAATGCACGGATTCTTCCAAAAAATCCAAACCATGGAAACAGTATGAAATTCGGACTAAACATGACTGTTATACTTCTCGATTTTTTAAAAATATCAAAAAACCTCTAAAAGTCATGAAAAAAATACAGGAAGTACCTAAATATGTGGGAACATTGTGTAAAAATTTCGGAACTTTTCGATAACGTTTTCTTAGTTAAATAAAAATCACAAATTCGGACTGATTTTAACTCTGAACTTTGACTTTCATTGACTTTCGGATTTTCATGCCAACTTCGGATTTTTGTGACAAGTTCGGATTTTTGACTCCGAAAGTCAACTTTCGGAGTTGACTTTCGAAAAACACTATTTTGGACCATAAGTTTCGGATTTTCACTTTCGGACGCGTAGTTTCGGACTTGGTAACACATTCGGAGATAAACGCCTACTTTCGGACTAAAACATACATTCGGACATAGAAACTTTCCGAATACCCACTTTCGCACACATGTATATATATATACACATATACTTTCGGATATATATATATATATATATATATATATATATATATATATATATATATATATATATATATATATATATATATACACATACATACATACAGTTATCTTCAGAAATATTTGTGTAAACAGATACATGCCCTCACATACGAATATACTTTTATGAGTATACAAAATAATCAATAATACTTTGAAATTATTATTACGAACAAATTATACACACTAACGCGATCCAGAAACAAGTCTTGGGATCGCGTTCCTGTGTTCAAAACATTCTGTGACAAATTCAAAAATGCATAAGTGTTTAAGTGAACTTTAGAGACCTCTTTTTATGGTATGACTTTAGGAACCTCTTTTTAACAAATAGTGATTGAATTTATATGGGACCAAATGTAATCGAATTTTAAGTATCATTATTCCGCTGGAAAAAAAAAAAAAAAAAAAATTTATGGGCGTTTCAAGTTGGTAACTCACCAACGTGTCTTATACAATTTTAAAACACGAACAAACAACTAAACCGTTTGGACATATCTGGTTGCGTAAACGCTAGCATGGATGGTCAACTAGGACATCCAATTACTTATACTTATAATCTCATACGTTTAGGGCGTTAGGAGATTATTGACTAGGATTACTTTTGGGCTTAGGATTTGCTAGCACTCGAACACAGTTAGCTCACCAGGTGAGTTCACAGCCCCACTTTCTACTGTTTTACTGCTTTCAACTTGGGGTGAAAAACATAGACAACTGCTTTTACTGATTGCCATAACTTACTTGATTTCCCGATTGCTATTATGATTGATTGCTCCCAACTATCGATTATTAATGATTATGATCATGTTTTAATTGGTAGCTAGAGTACGTTGGAACTAAACATATATGAATGTTTTCATACTATACATACAAAACTAATTATAAAACGTTGTTAGGCTTTTTATACAAATTGGTGTTTATGAAATAACATTTTCATACTATAAACTATTACAACTTGGGTAAACTATATTTGATAAGCCGGAGAACGACCGATAAACTGTTTTGAAACGTGGTTGCCTGATGGGCTTTCGTATTGGGTCCTACTGACTTGGACCAGATCCTACTGACTTGGATCTAGGGACACCTACTCTCCCTACATTGTGGTTGCCTGATGGGCTTTCGTATTGGATCCTACTGACTTGGATCGGATCATACTGACTTGGATCGGATCATACTGACTTGGATCTAAGGACACCTACTTTCCCTACATTTTGGTTGCCTTGTTGGCTTTCGTGCTGGATCCTACCGACTTGGATAAGATCCTGCCGACTTGGATCAGGGATACTCACTTTCCCACAAAACGTTTTCTTTATAGGATACTTGCTTTCCTACAACTAATAGGATGCCTACTTTCCTACAAAACATTATATTTAGGATACGAACTTTCCTACAAACAACTTTAAACATGTATTTGGATAACATCCACAAAAACTCCATTCAACAGTTATGGCAATAACTATTTGTGAACATATTGATTTACCAACTATTCTTGTGGACATAAAAACCTGTGAATTCACTCAACAACCATGTTGACCTTTTTACTATGTTTTTCAGGGAATTAGCCGCACACTTAAGACCGCCTGCACTTCTAGAAACTAGGCGACCCATGAAGACTTAGGATGCCATCTTTTGAGACAAATGGATTTCTTTTGCATAACTAATATGTTTTTAGTAATATTTACGAAATCCACTTTTATATAACTTAAACTATGCTGCTACTTCTACGATTCGCTGAATTGTAAGCTTTTGTAAACAATTAATTATGACATCTTAATATATATATGTTCTGCGATAATCATATGTTCTGATATGTATGAATGTCCAATGTATACGTCGACGCCCCCACTCGATCTAATGCTTCCGCAAAACATTATGATAAACTAAAATCATGAATTTGGGGGTGCGACATTGGTGTATTTCTAACGAAACAAGGGATACTGCACAATTCGAAGACTATGTGATAGATCTTAAGGAAGATTTGATTGTACAACCTATATTTGACCCAGAATTCTGTGAAGAACAAAGGTTGTCGTATGCTTATATTCACAAAATTTTTCAGAAGTCTTCATTTCCTTATTCTGAAAAGCAGTTGAATCTGTTAGAAGAGAGTAAGCATGATATGGAGTTTGCTACTGGAAATTTGAAAAACTATTGTGATGAGGTTTTGTTGGAAGAATTTCAAGATTTTCTTGACTTAATGAAGGCTAAGGATCATATCAATTTTCATAAGTTTTATGTGGAAACTACAGTGGAATATCATGTTCAAGAAATTATCGATGAGCTTTATTATGCAGTATGTGATGAAACTACTAGGAGTATGTCGGAGCATTTTGCGGATGAACCCATGGCGAATCTTGCTATTTATGTGAAGAAGGAACTGCAATCAACTTATATTGGTACTCGCTATGAATCTCATATAGATCTTTTTCATTTAGGATTGTCTGACATTTACTATAGACTTATAGATATCTTTAAGTTTACTGAGCTACTTACTGGTACTTTTAAGGAAATAGGATTAGTTTCTGGTTATCGTCATGATTATAACTTGTGTAATTCGCCCAAACGACATATTTTGGAATCAAGTAATGGGTCACTTTTGAGGTTTCTGGTTTTGATCATGTAGTACTTTGACTTGGAAGGTCAAAGAAGAATGTAGTAATTATACTTTGTTATTGTAACTATGTTTTGGAAGTAGATGGTTGAACTAGTGATTTGGAATATAAATGTGTAAACTTGGAAATTTGAAATATATGCCCAAATTTAGTTTTGGTCGATTTCAATAGTGAAAGGGGGTTGATTATGTTGAAATTTGATATAAAGTAGTTGATTTGTTATTCGTTTTGTTAATGGGTCAAAAAGGTGCCCAAAAGGGTCACTAATTGGTCAATATGCTAAAACGAGTTGAAGTCTAGATGGTTATTAGCGGTTATTAACTTTTGAGTCAAAATAGTGTTAGAAATGTGTTGGCAAGAGGTCCAGGTCTGAAAACATGTAGTTTGTGAAATGACTTGGTCACAAAAATGGTCCAAAATGATCATAAATTAGTCGGACGTCCGATTTCTTCGTTAGTGTGGATTTTGAAAAAGTGTAAAAAGGGAAACTTTTAATTTGATATAGTGGAAGTGCCTACAAATATAACTCTTAACGAGTAAAAAGTTATATGCGCGCAAAGTTCATATTTTGTATTAAGTTTGTGCAGGCCTGGGCAAACAAGAACTACCCGACTGGTAGACTTGTTTACCAGGCTAGTAGTCTAGTGACTCGGCTGGTAAAATGTGCTTCAAAGTAAGGCTTGGTTCTGTTAACACATTTTGATTTATACCCGGATGGATCTTGGACTACCCGGTAGGTACCTACCCTACTCCATCAACTTTTGTTACAAGTTACGTTTTAGTCATTTAAGTTATATAGGGACCTAATTCAATTACGAATGAGTTATATAACATTATTATGTGTTTTAAAAAAAAAAAAAAAATTTGGGGCATTTCAAATTAGGAAAAAAAAATAGTACGTAAATACCAATACAATGGCTTCTCAAAGAAACCCTCCTCAATCGCTTCTCCAAAAATGCAATTAACAGGGAACTTTCTTTCAATATAATCGACTTCAATTGTAGATTGAGGTAACAATCATTCCCTATTTGACATATGAATTCATTGATGAATCTATGATTAAAGTTTTTATGCTAAGAATGATTGGTTTTATTTGCAGGTTTTTGTATACAATGTTAGATTAATCTTGACATATTATTAGTATTTACGGGTGTTTTTTGAAAGTTAGTATTTTTAGCTAGTATTTGTTTTATTTAGTAAAAGATAGCATGGTTGAAAGAGTCCAAGATGTTAGGAGTGTCTTTAGGAGCAAGTCATAATAAGAGAGGAGGTGGATACGTAGGTGGATACTTTGATATCTCCTAGCATATCTTTTTGTTTGTTAGTTTATTTCCTAGAATCCTAGTCATGTTTTCTTGAAGGCTATATAAAGCCATTTATATTATGATAATAAAGAACCACCGTTTAGTTTTTCATCCATAAATTTCTTCACACCTTTGACATTGTTTTTCTTTAATATATTTTTAAGCCAACATTTGGTATCAGAGCGGTTCTTAGGAGGGGCCGGTTGCAACCTTATGCAATCCAATCGAGAGGAAGAAAGCAAGTAGCAAGGCCGATCACAATTGGTGATCAAAAGCAAGAACGAGCAGCAGCAAGTAAGTTATAGCAAGAAGCAAGAGCAAGCAAGAAAGAAAGCAAGAAAGCAAGTGAGCAAGAATCGTAAGCAAGCAGCAAGAAGCAAGAAAGAAAGTAGCAAGATTGATCACTTTGTTGATCACAAGAAGGCAGCGAGAGTCGAGAAAGAAAGAAGATCGACATTTTTTAACTCGAAAGCTTAGCAAGAAATGGCAGGAGACGAAGGAACTTCGACGGTTCGTGAGCAAGGCAACGTACCACTTCAATGTCCTAAGTTAAGCGAAACGAACTACACTTCGTGGTCGATATTGGTTGAAACGGTGTTAAGGGCATACGGTTTGTGGGAGTCGGTGGATCCCGTAAAGGGAGGAGCCATTGAAGAAAAGAAGAACTACACCGCGAAAGCCATTATCTTTCAAACTCTACTGGAAGATATTCTATTGCAAGTGGCTAAACACAAAGATGCAAAGGACGTTTGGGAAGAAATTCGGGTTCGATATTCAGGAGCCGATCGAGTCCAAAAGGCACGTTTACAAACTCTTAGGAGTGAGTTGGAGATGCTAAAGATGAAGGAGAACGAGACCATCAATGATTTTTCGGGCAAGATCAGTGGCATAGTAGCAAAGTTCAAAAGTCTCGGTTCAAATCTTGAAGAAGAAGTAATTGTGAGAAAGCTTCTCAACTCAGCCCCGAAGAAGTATTTACCAATCATTGCATCCATCGAGCAATACTCGGAGATTGAAAACATGTCTTTTGAAGAAGCGGTGGGAAGACTCAAAGCATATGAAGAAAGACTCAAAAGCCATGATGAAAAGGATGAAGAACAAAACCAACTCTTGATGGCAAGTGAACAAAAGTATGGTGAAAGGAGTGGACGAGGAAGAGGACGTGGAAGGAACTATGAAAGTGGTGGTAGAGGCCGAGAAAGAGGAAATGGTCGAGGTGATAAGAGCGGGTTTAGATGCTATGAATGTGGGGTATTTGGACACTTTGCTAATGAGTGTACAAAATGGAAGGACAAAGAAAATAAAGACAACATTAAGGGGGTGAATGTTAGATTAATCTTGACATATTATTAGTATTTACGGGTGTTTTTTGAAAGTTAGTATTTTTAGCTAGTATTTGTTTTATTTAGTAAAAGATAGCATGGTTGAAAGAGTCCAAGATGTTAGGAGTGTCTTTAGGAGCAAGTCATAATAAGAGAGGAAGTGGATACGTAGGTGGATACTTTGATATCTCCTAGCATATCTTTTTGTTTGTTAGTTTATTTCCTAGAATCCTAGTCATGTTTTCTTGAAGGCTATATAAAGCCATTTATATTATGATAATAAAGAACCACCGTTTAGTTTTTCATCCATAAATTTCTTCACACCTTTGACATTGTTTTTCTTTAATATATATTTTAAGCCAACATACAAGTCGAATTCCATGTTCTTATTTTTCACGAATTTGAGAATATGTTACAATCTCTCAACTTTTCTTTATAATGTTCTGATTGTTAATACTATTTCGATTTTAATTGAAAGTTTGCTGATTATGAGAAAATCTCATTGTAGTAGCATTTATGTTTTCAATTTTAGGGTTTTGATTTTGTAGATTAATTTGTTGCCTAAGGTTACTGATGATTTTGATTTCCCTACAAATGTACAACTGATGTTCATCACCTTATTGTATTATGCTTGATTACTAAGTTAAGGGTTTTTTTTCTTGGTTGTGGGTAGTATAGTTTTATGTAAATATACAACACATTTGTTCTTGGATTTTGAGTTCCTAATTAGTTTATTTGATCTTTCCGTGAAAAATAGCACAAGATGTGACGGTTTCCCCTGATTGGTCAAGGTTTATAGGTAATCTGTACAATATATGTTGAATTTGTATAACGTGCCATTAAGTTTGACCATGTCGACTGTCATTGGCTTGGTAGTTGGTACCCATAAAGCTACCTTAAAATGATCGTTTCTTTGAAAATCCGATACCTTTTTATGGGTAAAAATTGATGCTTATTTAAAACAAAAATCAAACTAAAGTAGGTTACATTTTTTATTCAATACACTCCAAGTATAAGCTATTTATTTTATGTAAGTTAATGATACATTTGGCTTTTTAGACGTTCCAGTTACTTGGGTTGAACACTTGTGCTTACTTCAATTGGACAGTGGGAGCTTCCCATCCCTAACCAACATAATAATCCAGCAGTGGCTCCTATATTACTGACTCTTGGCCGGTCTCCATCTCAAGCAGTGACAACATACAAGTTATCGGGAGGATATTGAACTTGTATGAAAATTTAATGTTCTGTAATTGTTTTTCTTTCATAAATACAAAAAAAAAAAAGAAAAAAGATTTTCTTGAATATTGCTAACATTTTCTTGAATATTGCAGGTCCAAAAAGACGGCTTTTTATTATTCAACAGATATTTGCAGAAATTGGTCATAAAGTCTCTCGGGAAGGAATTTGACCTTAATGGCAATACGGTATGCTTTGTGATCTCTACTATGGTTCACTTTTTGTGCTTCCCTTACCTCTCAAGATCATCCAGACTAATATGTCATGTATGCTCAACTTGAAAGCTTTAACACATAATACGAGAGACAAATATAGTCTATGGAGAAGTTAAAGTTTATAAGTGTTGGTATTTGAATGATTTTATCAAATATGTGTCCGTAAATGTGTGAGCCTTTGGGAACACACACATCGACATTGAGATATTGCTTATTTGCCTAAAGTTATTAATTATTAAGTTAAATGTTAAAAGTTAATAAGTAAATAACTAGAGGGATTAATTATGAAAATAATAAACTTGGGGACCAAGTTTTACCTATCTATAAATACACCCTTATAGATTAGGTTTAGGTTAATCCCCTAATTAATTCACAAAAAGAAAAAGAAACTCTTTCTCATCTTTTTTGGTTTTGACGTACGGACGAAACAAGAAAAACCACAAGTGGTGGCTTATGAGTTTACGTAGAAGAATTAAATAAACATCATTGTTTGTTTTTTTTCGTAAACCACAAACCAAGGAAAAAGGGTTTTTAACTTTGGTTAATTCATCAAAGTATTAAGGTGAAGAAAGTCAAGTTAGTTGACTAGATCTGGCAAGTACTAGCATACGAGCATATTGACAAAGACGGTGTCGTGTACGTGAACAAAGGAAGATCTTATTCTTAGATCTTAAGGTTTTTCTTGCTAATAATTCAAGGCAATAAGGTACAACTTATCCGATTTAATTATTCCTATGTGATCCTGTTATGTATTGTTTGACAATGTGACTCGTGTTGTTTACCTATAGTGGTATCAGCCAAAACATAGGTTAATTTTTATTTTGGATTCAAAACATCAAAAATTGTGGGGGGATTAATGGGGTGGTTGTTTTGATCGACTAGCACAAGTAAAGAAAAAACTGTTTGTTGTGGGGATCAGTCGAAGACAACAAAGAAAAGAAAAAAAGATTTTTGAGTTGGTAAAGTTGATAAAAGTCAACGAACAAAGAAAAAAAAAATGGATTTTTATGGTTTAGTATGGATGCACGTTTGACACAAGAAAGAAAAAAATATTATTTTTTGCTTGGTTGTGGGGATCCAGCGCAGGAAGAAATAAACAGCAAGAAAAACAATTTTTTGTGTGTGGTGTCACGCGATGAGACAAACAGAAAATTTGCTTGTTTGTTTTGATTAATTGTTAATTAAATAAAGGTTTAGTTAAAATTGTTAAAAACTAATTGGTTAAAAGTTAAAATGTAATTAGTTTAAACCTTTATGTTTATAAAATTAAGGAGTTAATTTGAAACCAAACCAATCTACCTTGCAATATTTGATGTTTATAATTGTTACTTTTTGCCATATTTAATTTTTATGCAAATTATGTTTGTAAAGTTACATGCATAACTTTATGGACATAATTAGATATACTGATATTGTTTAATAAAAATTAAAACTGAATTATTGACATAATATTAATTGTTAATTGATTATGTGCGAGAACTAGAGATTTTGGATTAATAAAAAAAGGTTATGTGTGGTTTATTTGATATATGAATTGTTCACATATTGATAGCTTACGCAATCCAAACTTGTTTATTTGAACGGATGTATGTGGTCCGTTTCCTTTGAAACGGGAGTTATTCAATACGTAAACAATGACCATAGAGACTTTTGGTTTTAGGGATCGCCCAATTTGTTGCGTAGATTAATTCTTATTTCATATTATTATTTATGTCAAATGATTTTGAAAGAAATAATTTTTAATGTGACTAAAGAATTATGTAACGGATTTAATAAAACGTGTGATTGGTAATTCATAATTAAATGCACATCCTCAGTGTATAATTCCCAACTAGGCTCACCTACATAAAGGACGATGTCTAGAAAAGTTATGCGGATGTATTCTACTCCAAATGAGGTCAGGTTTTAAGAGATGCTTTGTCATCCCCTACCCTCACATGCTTTCCTGGTCGTACCTTTTGTAGAGCTACCGAAAGGGTTTTATGATGACGATGGTATATTTGATTATTATATACACTTGGTGTATAGGACTTAGGCAATCATAGAAACACGTTTAAAAACTAGTAATAAAAACGTTTTGTTTTTAAAACACCAAAATTATGTAACGAAGTTGTATGCATGCCTCTTCGTACATAAATATTTTGTCACCCATGGAATTAAGTCATATTGCCATCCATATTGCTTAGACAACTTGTACTTGCTCGTCATTCTGCGTGAGATGTGGGTGAAGGGTATCCAAGGTGGATTACCACTCATCGTGAGACGGTGGTGGATTTTCTGCAGTCTTCAGTTGGATGACTTAAATTGGGTTATGCAGTGAGACTGTAATCGCCGATGGCAATAAGATGCGACGAAACATGATTAATGTCATGATCACCATTTTTGATGCTTGATTGAGTTATGACATTAAGTCCCATAATCTAGGAATTGCATCGGTAAATGCAATTACTGAACGTCACTTACCTTTTGAGTATCATTTAGTTCCTAGCAGATCAACTGATGGAATGGTGATATGTCATTTGGATCCTAGACTTAACGGAAAGTAAACCATGGGTTTTACATTTTTGTTAAGAAATTTTATGTCGAAAGTACTAATGAGAACTTTCTTTCTGTTTTGTAGAAATGGCACAAAAATCCACTACTGATGAGATTTTAAATGAAACAAAAACAGCGTTAAGAAGCAATAAGCTTTCTGGACCAAACTTTAACGATTGGTATCGATCACTGAGGATTGTCCTAAGAGTGATGGAAAGACTTGATATCGTTACTACACCTATGATCGCTGAGCCAAATGCCACTGCTTCTCAAGCAGAGCGTGATCAGTATAAGGCAACCTATAAGGTTTACAATGAAGTTGCTTGTCTCATGCTAAGCAGTATGACTCCTGAGTTATGTAAGCAATTCGAGAATAAATGGCCCGATCAGATGATCACTGAGCTGAGTGCATTGTATGAGAAACAAGCCGGCCTTGAGCTAAATGACTTGATTCGAGATGTACATGCATGTAAACATGTATCTGGAACACCAGTGGGGACTCATCTTCTAGTCATGAAAAGCTTGTTTGATCGCTTGGATATAATGCAATACTCTTATCATGACCCTGTGGCTGTAAGCATTGTCCTCAATTCTCTTTCACCGGAGTTTGACGAGTTTACACGCAGCTATAATATGCAGGGTATGAAAAAGTCGATTAACGAACTCCATGCTATGCTAGTGGAATTCGAAAAGAGCATTTCCAAGAATAAGGTGAAAGACAACCAAATCCTTGCGATTGGTGGTGGTCAGGCCCAGAAAAAGAAGAAAAAGCCATCGCTACAAGCTAAGGGCAAAGTTGCAAAGCCTGGTAAAAATAAGCAAGCTATTGTTTATTCTTCCAAGCCTAAGCAAAACCCTCCAGCTAAAAAGGTGCAGGTCGCTAAAGATGGTGGGTGTCACCATTGTGGTCAGATTGGACACTAGAAGAGGAATTGTCCTAAGTATTTATCAGAGGTGCAAGAAAAGAAGAGAGTCGGCAATGCCGGATCTTCAGGTATCTTGACTATCGAATTATTTTCTTTCTCTAAAACAAATACTTGGGTATATGACACTGGTTGTGGTACTCATATTTGTAATCCCTTGCAGGGGTTTAGAGCAAAGAAGAAGCTGAAGAATGGATCCTTGTATGTGTACGTCGGCAACGGCATACGTGTAGCAGTGGAAGCCATTGGAAGTTATGACTTACATTTACCCTCGGGCATAATTCTTGTATTAGACAATTGTCATTATGTTCCTTCTATTGTTAGGGGAATTGTTTCAGTTTCAGTATTGAAAGATTGTGGTTTTAAAAATACATTTACAGATTTTGGTATTTCAATTTCAAAGAATAATGTTCATTATTTTAATAGTATTGCTATTAATGGAATTTTTGAAATTGATTTGCATGATCGTCTTTCATATACTAATAATTCAATGTATAATATAAGCACTAAACGAGCCAAGTCTAACTTGGACTCATCCTACCTATGGCATTGTCGTCTTGCACACATAGGCAAACACCGTATCGAAAGGCTTTAATGTGAAGGGCTTTTGAAATCAAGTGATGATTCATTTGATAAGTGTGTGTCTTGTGTATCGGGCAAAATGGCAAGGAAACCCTTCTCTCATGAGAATCAAAGGGCAACCGACCTACTAGGAATCATACATAGTGATGTATGTGGTCCCTTTAGGCATATGTCTAGGAAAGGAGCTAATTACTTCGTAACATTTACAGATGATTTCAGCCGTTATGGTTATGTTTATTTACTTAAACATAAACATGAGGTGTTTGAAACATTCAAAGTGTTTCAAAATGAGGTAGAAAATCAACTAGGAAAAACCATCAAGATTCTCCGATCGGATCGAGGTGGTGAATATTAAAGCCTAGAGTTTAAGGATCATCTAAAAGCGCATGGAATTGTCCAACAACTTACTCCTCCATATACACCACAACATAATGGTGTATCGGAAAGGAGAAATCGAACCTTGCTTGACATGGTACGATCTATGATGAACCTTACAACTTTACCATTATCTTTTTGGGATTACGCCTTAGAGACTGCTGTACGCATTCTCAACATGGTTCCCACTAAGAATGTTAATAAGACACCATATGAAATATGGCATGGGAAAGCCCCTAATATGTCTTACTTAAAGGTCTGGGGATGTGAGGCACTCGTTAAACGCGATGCGCCTGACAAACTCGAACAAAGATCTATTAAGTGTATTTTCGTAGGATACCCAACGGAAATGATGGGTTACTACTTCTATAATCCTTCTGAAAATACTGTGAAAATTGCTCGGTATGCTGAGTTTTTCGAAACCAGGCTTATCGGTGATGGAAACAGTGGGAGGGTTGTGGAACTTGATGAGGTTCAAGAGGACGATACATCACCTTCTACTCATACTGGCAATCAACAATTTGGGGGGGATAGAATTGAGCCTCAAGTCATGCCTAAATCTGATCCTCAAGTTGTGATTGAGCCTCATGATATGCCTCAGTCTCAAGCTCAAATTGCTGATGTTCCAATTCGTAGGTCCGAAAGGACGGTACGTGCACCTAATAGATTGAACTTAAATGTTAATATAGAGGAGGATGGCGTATCCGGAATTCTTGATGAACCTCGAAACTTGAAAGGTGCATTATCAGGTCCTAATGCTGAAAAATGGCTTCAAGCTGCGAATATGGAGATGCAATCCATGAAAGACAACGAAGTTTGGGATTTGGTGGATAAACCCCAAAATGCTAAAACTGTCGATTGCAAATGGCTCTTTAAAATAAAGACCGACATGGATGGCAACATACACATCTATAAAGCTCGTCTCGTGGCAAAAGGATTTACTCAAGTTTATAGTATAGACTATGAAGAAACCTTTTCCCCAGTGGCAGACATTAGGGCTATTAGAATTCTCTTAGCCATAGCGGGGTTCTATGACTATGAGATATGGCAAATGGATGTCAAGACAGCCTTCCTGAATGGTTATCTAGACGAAGACGTCTATATGAATCAGCCAGAAGGTTTTATTGATCCATTACATCCCAACAAAGTGTGCAAGCTTAAAAAATCCATTTATGGACTTAAGCAAGCATCACGGAGTTGGAATAAAAGATTTGATGAAGAAATCAAAAAGTTTGGTTTCGTTCAGAATCTTGATGAGCCATGTGTATATCAAAAGGCCAGTGGGAGTAATGTTACTTTCCTAGTCTTATATGTAGATGACATATTGCTAATGGGAAACAATATTCCAATGCTTGAAGATGTAAAATCTTATCTTGGAAAATGTTTTGCCATGAAAGACTTAGGAGAGGCAACATTTATTTTGGGAATCAAGATCTCAAGAGATAGATCTAAGCGGTTGATAGAGTTAAGTCAGAATGCTTACATTGATAAAATACTGAAGCGTTTTAGTATGAAAAATTCTAAGCGTGGGTATTTACCAATGCAAGATGGACTTAAACTTAGCATCAAGGATTGTGCTTCTACACCTCAAGAGGTAGAACGTATGAAAAGGATACCTTATGCTTCGGCAATAGGGTCTATTATGTATGCGGTTAGATGCACAAGACCTGATGTTGCTTTTGCTCAAAACGTTGTTAGCAGATTTCAACAGAATCCAGGCAAAAGACACTGGATTGCTGTAAAGAACATACTGAAGTACCTTAGGGCTACTAAAGATATGGTTCTAGTGTATGGTGGAAATTCTGAAGCTGAACTAAAAGTTACTGGTTATTGTGACGCCGGATTTCAAACTGACCATGATGACACCAAATCTCAAACTGGATATGTGTTCACCATGAATGGAGGAGCTGTTGTTTGGAAAAGCAAGAAGCAATCCACTACAGCCATGTCTGCAACAGAATCAGAGTACATAGCAGCTGCTGAAGCTGCAATGGAAGTTGTTTGGATCCGGAAATTTATTTCTGGACTTGGTGTTGTTCCCACAGCCAAGTCTCCTATGGATATGTATTGTGACAACACTGGTGCAATTATCATAGCCAAAGAACCTGGTGTTCAGAAAGGAGCTAGACACTTTCAGAGGAAATTTCACTATGTTCGTGAGCAAGTCAATCAAGGTGAAATTCAAGTACTAAAAGTTCACACGGATGATAACTTAGCAGATCCCTTGATGTGACGTAAAAAGTCATGTTTTTAGAAGCTTTATTCCTCACATTTTGAACCTTTCTTTAGTGAAAACATTCCAAAACATTGATTATTTACTAAATACACTAAAGTAGTTCAAAAGTAGACGTTGTGATAAAAATTACTGAAAACACTCTAAAAATGCACAAAACACAGCATTTTAATACAGGCCGATTCCTCCGACCTCATTTTCCTGTCAAGGCACACCTCCTAACTTCTACCATATGTTGTATAGGTAAAATCGAGATGGAAAAATCTGGAATCAAGTGAAACGGCCAAAGGACGGAGAAACCACTACGCTTTCAGAACCATTAAAAGTCATTTCGGCTACGCCTAAGCTCTACATATCCAATTTCTGTGAGATTGGCATCATTAGAAGCGTAACGGAATTACGAAACCACAGGCGAAAGAATCGAGTCAAACGGACGCATAACGAAGGAGATACGGACGTTTTAAGCAATGAACGAAATCAGACGGAGACCGTATACGGCCTCAGGCACCATATACGGCCCATATAAGACCGTATACGGCCTATACTACACCGTATACGGCCCCTGCAAGGCCGTATACGGCCCCCTACCCCATATCGTGCTCCATTTGCTTGTACGTGCTACTTCGTGAGTTGTACGTGCGATTTGATGGTTTGCCTATAAATAGTGGACATCCCCAACACTTCATTCATACCAATTTTCTCAATTCATTTCTTCCTTACACTTTCTCTCTCACACACATCACTCTCTCTCTAGTTTCTCTCTCAAGAGGATTTTCTCTCTCTAGAATTGAGCTAGTTAGAGAGATAGTTAGGTAGAGGTAGCTTTTAGCTTTTGTACGGAGTCACTCCAAGACATTGTATTTGCGAAGATCTGTCTGTAATAAACTCGTATCAGGTTCTATTTATATATCTCTTACTTTCCAGTTTTAAACATGTGTTGCTTTGTTTATACTAGCTTGTTTTGGATTGTATGCTAGATATATGATGTTAGGCTAGACATTTCTTTGTGTTTACTATGATGTAGTTATGTTAGAATAGTCAATATGTTTATGCCATGCTGTTACTCTGCCCGTGTTACTTTAAACTGTGTATGAACTCATAAACTGAATCTCGAATGTTTATCTATCCAACTTATGATGTGGTTAGAAGCTTCCTGCTAGAACTTGGCCAATTACTAGTGGTATGTTCTCTACCTATTCTATACTTGATGATCAATGAACTTGGTATGGCTGTGTTCTCTAGGTTGAAACAAATCATAAGAGACACGGAGCGTAGGATTAGAGATAGATTAGATTCATGTTTATCTGTTATATATCTTTGAGAGAACTTTCGGGATATCTATGATCTGATTATTGGTTATCTGCTATGCTAGGATTACGGTGTTCTGTTATGTGTCACCCTATCGCATGTTCTTGTTTGATTGTTGCCTTAGGAATGTTGCATGCTAGAGTTATCCTCCTGGTTCATATCAGTAACTGTATAATTAGGTTTTCAGACACAGAATATTGGTTTACACAGTAGATTAACATGCATGGAATAGTTGTGATGATTTATATC
Organism: Helichrysum umbraculigerum; assembly: GCA_949592205.1. Taxonomy (NCBI): domain Eukaryota; kingdom Viridiplantae; phylum Streptophyta; class Magnoliopsida; order Asterales; family Asteraceae; genus Helichrysum; species Helichrysum umbraculigerum. The sequence goes on from CATIUR010000020.1 coordinate 646,822, forward strand.
TTTAATGATGAACAATTTAACTGATCGTTAGCCCGATTATCCCAACTTGGTCCGCGGGATTATCCCCATTCATGTTCTTGTTCAATCAACAACTCACGCTACGATACAGACGTCTCTGATGACTGTGACTGGGGACCAGGATTCGAGGATAGTCGTCGGTTAAATTGGTCTGTACATTTGGGAGAACTTCCGGTGTATTTGACTTCTATAACTGCTATCCACGTGACATGTTATTTATCTGATTGCGGATAACTCTACGTTAGATATTTAATAGGCTCGTAGTTGTAGCTCATTAGGATATAGGAAATCTGTGGGAGTAATGTGGAACCCTAATTAATGTAACGGAAAAACCGTAAAACGCCCTATTACTCGGTATAGTGCTGGAAACACCAATTTGTGGAGTACAAACGTATGGAACCCGCGGAACGGTCGTAGGTACAATACTTTGCATTAATTATGTTTCTATCCTCTTCGGATTAGTCATCACATCTAGTAGCTTTACCCTTGACTATTCATCAATAACATTTAACGAAATCATAGTAAACACTCGCTTATCCTCTGTTGACCGAGTCTCCGTACAAACCTCCTTAGTTTTATTTTCTTTACTTAAATTAGTATTTAGTTATAAAAACCAAACCTATCCAAAAACTTTTAAAATCCCCTAGCTGAATCTCCAAAGATAATAAAACTTCCTAGACTCCCATGCCCGTTGTAGTTTGAAGAACGACACCTGAGTCATACATACCACTTGCTGCCCTTTTAGGTCTGTCAGTAGTATACAACTTAGGATTCCCCTGCTCTACAAATTTAAAACTCACTGTTCGCCGCTTCTATTGCTGTTGGAACAACGACCGGAATCAAATCCGTCCGACCGATAGAGGCACGACAAGTTTTTGGGGCTGCTGCCGGGGACTACAACGATCGATTTTAGGAATTTTGTTATCTCAGTTATTTAGCGATCCTTACGGAAGATCAATATCATCCGGAAGTTACAGTTTTTATCCCTCGGTTAGTTAGTTTTTAATTTCCCGTCCTTAGTTAAACCTATCTTTCCAAAACCCTTCTTTCTTCTAAAAACAAGTTATGGCGAATCGTATCACTCTCGCCTCATCAACCCAACCACTGCTAGAGGGACGAGGAGGACCAATCGTATCACCAACCGACGAAACCATTGAAATCAGACCACACTTCATTAAATTACTTAAATCTCAGTGTCAGTTTCATGGTCTTTCGGTTGAAAATCCAAACGCCCATCTTAACAAGTTCATCAACCTCTCCGACTCTTTCGAACAAACCGGATCCAGTGTCAAAGTCACCCGACTTCACCTGTTTCCTTATTCTTTAGCCTTCCGAGCTCAGACATGGTTTTATGAACTCGAACCCAATTCGATTCATACATGGGAGGAGATGGCTACTAAGTTCTTAGCTAAATTTTCCCCTCCATCCCTACAAACCAAGCTCAAAAATGAAATCATTAACTTTCGTCAAGAAACTACTGAATCATTAAGCTCAGCTTGGGAACGCTTTAAGAATCTGCTTGGAAGATGTCCGAATCATCAGTTGGCTGAAACGAATCTGGTCTGCACATTCTACAACAGTCTGAATCCTCATCACCAACAAACCCTCGATGCTGCTTCATCCGGAAATTTCATGCTACATACTTCAGAAGAAGCCTGGAAGTTGATTGAGATGATAACGATGCACCAACATGACTTGGAGTTTGATGAATCAACCTCGGAAGACAAAGACACTTCTACTCAAGCGTTCGACACTTTAAAAGCTCAACTCGAATCCATCTCTAAAGTTGTTAAGGATATGCAAGACTCTTCCAAATCTAAGAAGCAACCTCAACGGCTCTTCTCACGCTCAAAGCCCAAGGAAGATGTTCTCGCCACATCTGGAACCACTGAACAAATCATTCATTCAAAATCTTTCACTCAGCGGTTATCCAAACAACCTATCTCTCATTTGTTAGTTCCCTCTACACCCTCTACTTCATCTCAAATGTTTTCTCGTCTAAACAATGCGATTTTCAATAACTTCATGGTTGAGCAAAATAATAGAAACAAACAAATTGTTGATTTTCAAAACCAAATTGATTATTTGCTCAGAATTTCAAACGATTTAATTAAAAACATGGAGGATAATGTTAAAAGGTTGTTTTTAAAAATTGAGGAGAAGCAAAGAGAAGAAGCGATTAGCAAGGCTATTCATCATTCATCTTATGATTATGATATCCTTGTTGTCACTAGAGGCGGAAAAGAGACTAAGAATGAGAAATCATAAGATATTCTTTCAGACAAGCCTTCTAGTTCTTCTCTACCCACTAACTCAGTACATGTTGACACTCCTGTCACCTCTCCTGAACCATAATCTTCCAAAGCCCCAGAAGTAGTTAAACCAACACGTATACCTTTCCCTGGTAGGCTTAAGAAAGAGAAACAAGAAGCCCAGTTTGGAAAATATCTAGAGATGTTCAAAAGCCTACACTTAAACGTTCGATTATTAGATGCTTTAGTTGAAATGCCTAGTTGTGCCAAATTCTTTAAAGAACTTGTATCCAACAAAGAAAAGCTCAGACAAATAGTTAACTTGCCCTTAGACGCAGAATGCTCTTTAATTATGCAACAAGGACTGCCCCCAAAGTTAGGAGACACTGGCCGTTTCACTATTCCTTGTTACCTTCAGGATGTTCAAATAAGTAACGCCTTAGCTGACTTAGGAGCTAGTGTAAACCTTATGCCATACTCTCTTTATAGGAAACTAGGATTAAGCGAACTTTTACCAACCCGTATGACCATCCAATTAGCTGATAGATCAGTTAAACTCCCTCGAGGAATTGCTGAAGATATTATGGTGCGTGTTGATAAATTCATCTTTCCTGTTGATTTTGTTGTTATGGATATTGAGGAAGACGCTCAGGTACCACTCATCCTTGGGAGGCCTTTCCTAAATACTGCCAAGGCCGTCATTGACGTGAATGCAAAATCTTTAAAACTTAGAGTGGGAACTGAGGAAGTCACCTTCAATGTCGATAAACTAATGAAACTTCCTATGGGAGAAGACCTCGGTCTTGTAGATTCTATGCAGGAAATAATTGAAGAACACTTGGAAGAAATCCTCGCATTAAGCAGCATTAATCCCCTTCCAAACACTGTCATCACAACAAGGAAAATCTGTGAAGAAGGTGCGGGTCTATGCTCAGCTATCTTGGATCCATCCATTGCATCAAAGGAAGTGCTATTACCTTTAAAGAATTCCAACTTACAGCCCAACAGATTTATCACCGCTGTACCACTTGGACAAGGCACTCCGGTCACTCTCTTGAGAAGAAACCCTAATTCTGAAGTTCCTGATTCATCTCTCTCAAAAGAAGAAATTCTAAAGACTCTCAAGGAAATGGAGTCAATGCTTAAACCATCCGATCCACAACTTTCTGAAAGTTGTAAAAGCTTGAAACCAGAGATTACTTTTACCACATCTTCTTCAGCTCAGTTTCAGAGATTTGCATTCACAAAGAACAACAAAGAAATAATCACTGAAGATAATGCAATCTCTCAATCTTCCCAAGTAAAATTTGAGCTGAGAAAAGATGAGTTTTACAACAATACAGAATGGGTTGAAATAGCATCAGCCGACATTCCAGAGGCACCTACAGTTGAGTCAGATTATCAGACAACATACGATGAGCTTAAAAGAGACGAGATTGCCAGGATGAAGCCTTCCACTGAAGAACCACCCGAATTGGAGCTGAAAGAACTTCCCTCACACCTTGAATATGCTTTTCTCGAAGGAACTTCTCACTTACCAGTTATAATATCCAAAGATCTGAAGCCTGAAGAGAAATCACTACTCATTAAGGTTCTAAAGTCACATAAGAAAGCGATTGCATGGAAAATCTCTGACATACAAGGGATCAGCCCAAATTACCGCACTCACAAGATCTTAATGGAAAATGACTTCAGGCCTTCCATTCAAAGGCAAAGGAGAGTTAACCCGAAGATTCAAGACGTGGTGAAAAAGGAGGTTATCAAACTCTTGGATGCTGGTTTAATTTACCCTATTTCGGATTCCCCATGGGTCAGTCCAGTTCAAGTCGTCCCAAAGAAAGGAGGCATGACGGTCATCGCTAACGAAGACAACGAGTTGATTCCAACAAGAACCGTCACCGGTTGGAGGAAATGTATCGACTATCGGAAACTAAATGAAGCTACACGCAAAGATCACTTCCCTCTACCGTTCATTGATCAGATGCTTGAAAGATTGTCAGGAAACGAATTCTATTGCTTCCTCGACGGTTTCTCCGGCTATTTTCAGATACCTCTCGATCCAAAGGACCAAGAAAAGACAACGTTCACCTGTCCATACGGAACCTTTGCCTACCGACGTATGCCGTTTGGCTTATGTAATGCACCGGCGACATTTCAAAGATGCATGGTAGCAATCTTCCATGACATGATTGTACAATGCATGGAAGTGTTCATGGATGATTTTTCGGTTTTCGGAGATTCGTTCACCACTTGTCTTTCTAACTTGAATAAGATGCTCACCCGATGTGAAGAATCGAACCTAGTTCTGAATTGGGAAAAATGCCATTTCATGGTAAAAGAAGGCATAGTTTTAGGACACCGTATATCCAAAGCTGGAATTGAAGTCGACAAAGCAAAAGTCGAGACCATCTCAAAACTTCCACCACCCACCTCTGTCAAAGCCATCCACAGTTTTCTAGGATACACTGGGTTCTACCGTCGCTTTATCAAAGATTTCTCTAAGATATCCCGACCTATGACTCATCTCCTCGAAAAGGATACTCCGTTTGTCTTTACAGACGAATGTCTCAAGGCCTTCGATCATCTGAAAGATCTGCTTGTTCATGCACCGATCATGGTTGCTCCAGACTGGAGTCTCCCATTTGAAATCATGTGCGACGCCAGTGATTTCGCTGTCGGAGTAGTTCTGGGACAGCGGAAGGAGAAACAGTTTCAACCAATATACTACGCCAGCAAAACGCTCACTGATGCCCAAGAAAATTATACAACTACGGAAAAAGAGCTGCTAGCGGTAGTATTTGCTTTTGATAAATTTCGTTCTTATCTAATCCTGTCCAAAACTATTGTCTATACAGATCACTCAGCTCTGAAATATCTTTTTAAGAAGCAAGATGCTAAACCTCGCCTTCTACGATGGATTCTACTCCGTCAAGAATTCGACATCGAAATCAAAGACAAAAAAGGAGCAGAGAACGTCGCGGCGGACCATCTCATCCGTTTAGAGAATCCTTCAATGTATAAGTTGCACGAAAAAGACATTCAAGACCAGTTTCCAGAAGAACAACTCATGCATATTGGTAGATACCCTCAAGGGTGACGATCTACAAATGATCCCTGGTATGCTGACTATGCCAATTATTTGGTGGGAAAAGTTGTACCTAAAGGAATGCCAACCTCTCGAAGACAAAAATTCTTCCACGATATAAAATATTACTATTGGGACAACCCTTTCCTCTTTAAGGTTTGCCCTGATCAGATCATTAGAAGATGCGTTGATGGGAAAGAGGCAGAACACATCTTACACCAAAGCCACCATGGACCTACTGGAGGACATCACAGTACCAACATGACCGCAAGAAAAGTGTACGATGCCGGCTTTTTCTGGCCAACCATATTTCGAGATGCATACGATCTGGTGAGACGCTGCGATATCTGCCAAAGACAAGGCAATATAACAGCCCGGAATGAAATGCCACTCACAAACATCCAGGCCGTGGAAATCTTCGATATCTGGGGATTAGATTTCATGGGACCATTCCCTAAATCTAACGGTAAATAGTACATCTTGGTTGCAGTCGACTACGTCTCCAGGTGGGCCGAAGCCCAAGCTCTCCCAACAAATGACGCCAAAGTGGTAACCAAATTTCTCAAGAAGCTATTTAGTCGATTTGGAACTCCGAAAGCAATAATCAGTGATCGTGGTACATACTTTTGCAACGTTCAATTCATGAAAGTTCTGCAACAGTATGGTGTCACTCACAAGACGTCAACAGCTTATCACCCCCAGACAAATGGGCAAGCTGAGGCAACAAATCGAGCTTTGAAAAGAATCTTGGAAAGAACTGTTGGTAATCATGGGTACAAATGGGCTGAAAAATTAGATGATGCATTGTGGGCATTCAGAACCGCCTATAAAACACCATTAGGAACCACACCGTATCGTCTAGTTTATGGCAAGGCATGCCACTTACCAATTGAGCTGGAGTATAAAGCATACTGGGCTTTGAAGAATTGCACCTTAGATATTTCTACAGCTGGAGCAAATAGATGAATGCAGTTGAATGAGTTAGCCGAACTAAGGGATCAGGCATATGACAGTTCGATAAGCTTCAAGGAACGAACTAAGAGAATTCACGATGCTATGCTGAGGCCCTCACGATTCAAAACAGGAGATAAAGTGCTGCTCTTCAATTCGCGATTCAAGAAATTCTCTAGCAAGTTTAAGATCAGGTGGAGCGGACCATTCATAGTATCAAAGGTATTTCCTTACGGTGCAGTCGAACTCGAGGCACCAGAAGGTAATTTTAAGGTTAATGGTCATCGCTTAAAGCATTACTTCGAAGACTTTCCCATCCGGGAAGATGTCTTTATCTTTGAACCACCGTGAGTCGACAGAAAGGTACAAAGAGTCAAGCTAGAGACTTGTAAAACAAGCGCTCTTGGGAGGCACCCCAAGCCTATCTTTATTTCTGTCATTTTATTTCTTAGTTTATTTTTATTAAGTATGGTTGTCTCTGAACTAATAAAATTGCAGGCTTGCCACTTATCTGACCTCGAATAGTAAAATCTGAGATAAGTATTGTTCATTAACTATCACTATTAGCATTACCTGTTTATTTTATCTTGTTTCAGGATGGACGCTGTTGACGCTGATCATGTAGCTGCGAGACCACGCAGATGACACAGACCCCGTAGACGCAGAGCACAGAGAGCGGCTATGCTGACTATAACTGAGGAGGACCTGACTGATGTCCCGATCACTCACGAGGAGTTGCCCGATGAGGGGCCCTCATCACCTTTGCCAGCCCCCGTACCCACTTTCGAGTACGGTATCACTACGGCTGACCCAGCTGCTTCGTGGGCCCTCTTCCGGACACTCTCCATCCAGCATGACATCATGTCCTCTATCTGTGAGCAGCTTGAGATTCCGAGACCTGATGCCATTCCCTACAGGCTTGGCCCAGATCCAGGACCATCTCGACCTCCATGGTCCTTCTTTCCTCCTGCAGACCCACCTGTTGTCTCTACTGCCGGACCTTCCACTGGCCCCACTACTGCAGCTGCTGATCCTGATCCAGCATTGCCCACAGGATTTGCATCACCAGATCACAGCCTCACAGAGCAGCTTCTGGCTAGTTTTGATGCTCACACTTCTGTCACTTCCTCTGACGAGATCGTGAGTCAGGCTATGGCTGCTATGGATTTCTCCATTCCATCCCCGACTTCTGTTTTCGACAGGGATGTTGAGGCAGAGTTTGATCCTGACACTGACGACCTACTTGATGATTACTAGATTTTATCTTTATTATTTACTTTCTGTATTATGACTCTGTATTTATGCTTTAGACCTGCTACCTAGATGAGATACTGTGATATGTATGTCGTGGTTTATTGCATAATTCAGCTTTGTGTGGAATGGATGATCTTAAACGATCCTGGTCCTTAAAATCCAGCAATTCACTAGCACCACTCCTGCACAAACCTGGTCTATTCCAGTAAACGCAAATGGGGAGTTTCTCTGTTCCTTTCTCCCCGTTCTAATTATGTTTATTATCCCTATGTTAGTGCGTTTAATTTCCGTGCCTCATCCTAAACTTATCACTAAGTGTGGGATTCCAGCCCAAATTGAACACTTGAGAAACATCTACTTACATGTTCAAACTCTAAGTGTGGGATTTTACTAGTAAAATCTCTACTCAAGAGTACATTAGGGACAATGTTCCTCAAAGTGTGGGATGGTAGGTATAGAATACCTTAAATGGTGATTTTTATGTCCAATAGCAATCTTTCTCTCAAAATTTTCAAAAATAGGTCAAATTTTTTCAAAATTAATGAGTCTAACTCAGTTTTTGAGCCTCAGATACTACTGAGAGAAACCATTTTCAAAATATAAGTATGATATTTCTAAAAGCCTAAAGGAAAATAAGGTAGAAATTGCTTAAACAAGAAGTAATAATCGAAGGAACATGACTAGACACATACAACCCTTTGTAGTGAGGTATCTTGAGCCTAAAAGCATTCATCTTTAATGCTTCACTTTCATTTCTTGTGTGTGTGCCGATGTCTGTATCTCTGAATTAGAACTTGCTCTTGACATACGCTTCGAGACCATATTGGTGTGTACCGTATGCGGTATAGGTGCAATTAAATGACCTTGACATTCCTTAGGACTTAACCCATTTCTTACATATCTTTTCAAGCCCAAAACCCTTTCCGATGCTCATTTTTAGTATCGAAGATCCGCCTAGTATACCCTGTTGAGCCTAAACCTTTCGTTTCTTCAAAACCCTAATTTTCACCCACTTCCCAAAAATTACCCCCAAACTTATCTTGGAATTTCTGAGGTTATGAAGAACAACCGTTTAGAATATATGTTTCAAATATCCTACTCATTCGCATTCTCCAAAATCAAGCTTCTCAACAAATGGTGCGGGAAAATTAGCACACAAGAGAACTGGAAGGACGATGGTGCAGGAAAAATTAGCACCTGGAAAAGAATCAAAATGATCAAGATAGAGGAAAAGATTTCTAAAGGATTCAAAATATAAATTCCTTGGAAATTCTCTAAAAGAAATTCTGAAGAAAAGAAAAAGAAAAGACAAAAGAAAAGAAAAGAAAAGAAAATAGCTCCGCAAATAAAGCTGAAAGTTTCAAAGCATAGCTCTTCATGAAAAATCCGGCAAAAACTGAAACAGCTACCAACTCTCCGTTCCCCTCCGTTCTAGATAAAGTTGTTCATGATCTCAGTGATTTTAGGATAAGCTAAACACCCTCACAAACCACTATCCATACCCTTCACCCTCACCAAATATTACAACCCTCTGAATGTCTTGAGATAATTAGCACCGTCCTCACCTAAGTGGTGGAGATCCGATTCTCGATCAAGCCTATGACGATGAGTGCAGCATGACTGGCTATTTTGAGCGATTTCGTTTGAGCTAGATTGATAGGAAACCCGATACACTTTGAGTGAATTGAGTGACCACATATAGTGAGATCGCCTAGTCATGTGTACTCCAAGATCATGAGATTTGGATGTACGCCTAAGAGAATCTCTTCTTGTTTATGAAGGATCATCTTATCCTCCTCCACATTTTTAGAAGTAACTTGCTTATATGAGGAAATGCTAATCTCAGAACATATTCTCTGACTCGCCCCTAAAAACATGATCTAAAAATATTTTCAGAGAGTTGTTGCTCGAGGACAAGCAACGTCTAAGTGTGGGATAACTTGATGTGACGTAAAAAGTCATGTTTTTAGAAGCTTTATTCCTCACATTTTGAACCTTTCTTTAGTGAAAACATTCCAAAACATTGATTATTTACTAAAATACACTAAAGTAGTTCAAAAGTAGATGTTGTGATAAAAATCACTGAAAACACTCTAAAAATGCACAAAACACAGCATTTTAATACAGGCCGATTCCTCCGACCTCATTTTCCTGTCAAGGCACACCTCCTAACTTCTACCATCTGTTGTATAGTTAAAATCGAGACGGAAAAATCTGGAATCAAGTGAAACGGCCAAAGGACGGAGAAACCACTACGCTTTCAGAACCATTAAAAGTCATTTCGGCTACGCCTAAGCTCTACACATCCAATTTCTGTGAGATTGGCATCATTAGAAGCGTAACGGATCTACGAAACCACAGACGAAAGAATCGAGTCAAACGGACGCATAACGAAGGAGATACGGACGTTTTAAGCAACGAACGAAATCAGACGAAGACCGTATACGGCCTCAGGCACCGTATACGGCCCATATAAGACCGTATACGGCCTATACTACACCGTATACGGCCCCTGCAAGGTCGTATATGGCCCCCTACCCCATATCATGCTCCGTTTGCTTGTACGTGCTGCTTCGTGAGTTGTACGTGCGATTTGATGGTTTGCCTATAAATAGTGGACATCCCCAACACTTCATTCATACCAATTTTCTCAATTCATTTCTTCCTTACACTTTCTCTCTGACACACATCACTCTCTCTCTAGTTTCTCTTTCTAAAGGATTTTCTCTCTCTAGAATTGAGCTAGTTAGAGAGATAGTTAGGTAGAGGTAGCTTTTAGCTTTTGTACGGAGTCACTCCAAGACATTGTATTTGCGAAGATCTGTCTGTAATAAACTCGTATCAGGTTCTATTTATATATCTCTTAGTTTCCAGTTTTAAACATGTGTTACTTTGTTTATACTTGTTTAGGATTGTATGCTAGATATATGATGTTAGGCTAGACATTTCTTTGTGTTTACTATGATGTAGTTATGTTAGAATAGTCAATATGTTTATGCAATGCTGTTACTCTGCCCGTGTTACTTTAAACTATGTATGAACTCATAAACTGAATCTCGAATGTTTATCTATCCAACTTATGCTGTGGTTAGAAGCTTCCTGCTAGAACTTGGCCAATTACTAGTGGTACGTTCTCTACCTATTCTATACTTGATGATCAATGAACTTGGTATGGCTGTGTTCTCTAGGTTGAAACAAATCATAAGAGACACGGAGCGTAGGATTAGAGATAGATTAGATTCATGTTTATCTGTTATATATCTTTGAGAGAACTTTCGGGATATCTATGATCTGATTATTGGTTATCTGCTATGCTAGGATTACGGTGTTCTGTTATGTGTCACCCTATCGCATGTTCTTGTTTGATTGTTGCCTTAGGAATGTTGCATGCTAGAGTTATCCTCCTGGTTCATATCAGTAACTGTATAATTAGGTTTTCAGACACAGAATATTGGTTTACACAGTAGATTAACATGCATGGAATAGTTGTGATTATTTATATCTTTAATGATGAACAATTTAACTGATCGTTAGCCCGATTATCCCAACTTGGTCCGCGGGATTATCCCCGTTCGTGTTCTTGTTCAATCAACAACTCACGCTACGATACAGACGTCTCTGATGACTATGACTGGGGACCAGGATTCGAGGATAGTCGTCGGTTAAATTGGTCTGTACATTTGGGAGAACTTCCGGTGTATTTGACTTCTATAACTGCTATCCACGTGACATGTTATTTATCTGATTGCGGACAACTCTACGTTAGATATTTAATAGGCTCGTAGTTGTAGCTCATTAGGATATAGGAAATCTGTGGGAGTAATGTGGAACCCTAATTAATGTAACGGAAAAACCGTAAAATGCCCTATTACTCGGTATAGTGCTGGAAACACCAATTGGTGGAGTACAAACGTATGGAAGCCGCGGAACGGTCGTAGGTACAATACTTTGCATTAATTATGTTTCTATCCTCTCCGGATTAGTCATCACATCTAGTAGCCTTACCCTTGACTATTCATCAATAACATTTAACGAAATCATAGTAAACACTCGCTTATCCTCTGTTGACCGAGTCTCCGTACAAACCTCTTTAGTTTTATTTTCTTTACTTAAATTAGTATTTAGTTATAAAAACCAAACCTATCCAAAAACTTTTAAAATCCTCTAGCTGAATCTCCAAAGATAATAAAACTTCCTAGACTCCCATGCCCGTTGTAGTTTGAAGAACGACACCTGAGTCATACATACCACTTGCTGCCCTTTTAGGTCTGTCAGTAGTATACAACTTAGGATTCCTCTACTCTACAAATTTAAAACTCACTGTTCGCCGCTTCTATTGCTGTTGGAACAACGACCGGAATCAAATCCGTCCGACCGATAGAGGCACGACATCCCTTTACGAAGGCTTTGCCAAAAACGAAGCTAACTCACTTAATTGAGGGCATAGGACTTCGTTTGTCTAGTAATCACATGTAAATCCGTGAATTTAGTATTTAGATATATGGATGAAATAAACAATTTTATTTATTAATGAAATTTTTATTGTAATATTTTAATTTCATAAATCCTATCTTTCATGTTTTATCCTTGAATAATGTTGTGTAATATTATTCTAAATATCCGTTGTCAGTCGATCATATGGGAATATGTTTGAATTAAGACAATATCTGAGTGTTTAGTCGGCTTGGCTCACTAACTCACATGGTATTCATTCTGAAGAATATTGGATTATCCCACATGAATTACTACTTATGGATCTTTGTCATTAAGTATAATTCATAAAGTTTATTATCCTTAGACTTGAGATGCAAGTTGCTACTCATGTACATAGTGCGTTATTTGATCATAGTCAATACTACTCCTGGATAAGGGTGGCAAAAAGGCTATTTTTGGTAATGTTGCGAAATACGAGGACTACCAGTTGTATTCAATAAAGGATTTGTTCCTTCACTGAAAGACTGAAGTTAGATACTTACTGGGCCACTCATGAATACTTAAGATGTTTGTCTGGCCAGACCCTAATAAGTCTAGAACTGTCTCGACTGTATTTGGTAATCTTAAGTGATTCACGAAATGAGAAACAGAAGTTAAAATGGAATGACTTTGATCCATCTCCAAGTTTTAACTAGAGTATCCGTAACAAAAGGATATAAACTGAACATAGACTCACAGTGACTTTGGTGAAACTTCACTCGTGCATTTATGGGAACATTGATATGTTGCTAGACATTAATTGATGTTATCATATTTGTTTGAAAATTATTCAAAAGTGGGAGCTGTTGGTATTTGAATGATTTTATCAAATATGTATCCGTAAATGTGTGAGCCTTTGGGAACGCACACATCGACATTGAGATATTGCTTATTTGCCTAAAGTTATTAATTATTAAGTTAAATGTTAAAAGTTAATAATTAAATAAATAGAGGGATTAATTATGAAAATAATAAACTTGGGGACCAAGTTTTACCTATCTATAAATACACCCTTATAGATTAGGTTTAGGTTAATCCCCTAATTAATTCACAAAAAGAAAAAGAAACTCTTTCTCATCTTTTTTGGTTTTGACGTACGGTCGAAACAAGAAAAACCACAAGTGGTGGCTTATGAGTTTACGTAGAAGAATTAAATAAACATCATTGTTTGTTTGTTTTTTTCGTAAACCACAAACCAAGGAAAAAGGGTTTTTAACTTTGGTTAATTCATCAAAGTATTAAGGTGAAGAAAGTCAAGTTAGTTGACTAGATCGGGCAAGTACTAGCATACGAGCATATTGATAAAGACGGTGTCATGTACGTGAACAAAGGAAGATCTTATTCTTTGATCTTAAGGTTTTTCTTGCTAATAATTCAAGGCAATAAGGTACAACTTATCCAATTTAATTATTCCTATGTGATCCTGTTTTTCCGCTGCATGTATTGTTTGACAATGTGACTCGTGTTGTTTACCTATAATAAGAACCTTAAGTTGAGTCCTACCTAGAAAAGGGAAATGGTTTATGAAATAGTCAATGTCCGAAAGTTTGATGTTCCTTAAAATCAGTATTGTGATTGTTAGAAAACATAGCCCTCCGGTAAGAAGTTGTTTGGGCTCATAATAGATTAAAGTTGCTCTTGCTACCCAGCTGGTAGCCTTAAGCGCATATAAGTCATGACATACGGTTAAATAACACGCCTTTATTTTTCCTTTTAAAAAGTTGTGTGCTTGGGAGACCGGAATAGGGTTATATACAATCTCATTGTGGAAGTATAAAAAAAAAATGTTCTTTAGTTTGTTGTGAGGAAAATGTGATAAAAATCTCTGTCAAGAAAGATAAGGCTCCTTTTAAGGTGTTTGTTACTTTGTCCGGGTAAAACTTTATTACATATAACAATTTGTGATATGAAAAACTACTCATGTTATAAATATATGTAGTTATGAGAAGTATGCATGTTTTAATAAGGTTAAGGAGTTGGATTTTGGATTTCAAATATGTTTTATGGCCAAACTGCCTTTCTTTCAAATTGTCATCAAGTCGTCATTGCAAGCTGTAAAAATGCATTCTCTTAGTATCATGTAGTCCTCTTTCCCAAAAAAGAAGTTAGAATTTGGTTTAAACTGTAAACGGAGTAACATTTAATAGTTCAAAATTCATAAAGATGCTAACCCTGTGATGAACTCTGTGACAGTATAGTTCTGAATGAAATGTTTATCAATTAGCAGTTGAAAAATATGAGGCTTGACATTGACAACCAAAACATAAATGACATTTGTAAATTTTTTTGTAAATAAGGAATAATGGGTTTTTGTTTTTTTGTGCAACTTGTAGAACTTTGCATTTTATATTTTACTTTCATCCTTTGTTTCCATGGGTAAATTAAGGGCTTTCTGTGTATGGATATAAAAAGAGCACAGATCAGCATGCGTAAATTTTCAGTCTACCTTGGTCCAACATTTATATTACCAATAATAATTTTAACTTAAATTTGCTATTGTCACAGGTACGGTCAACCGCTGAGAGAGGGTGTGCATAATTTGTTTCCATCGTTCATTGAAGTACTGCCCCCGGGCACAATAAATATCTTCAATTTATTTTTTTATTTTTTTGTGTTGGAAATTCGCTTTCTGTTTGTCATTTGTTTATATGATGAAGTGCAAATGGGGTATTTCCGCTGAGATTTGAAGGACATGAAGAAGTTGATTGGGTTACGGGTCAGGCAACTCATAGAATCTAAAGGGGGATCCATGATACGGTACTTGATCATTACTCTGGTTGTTACACTTAGTTGTTCTAGAATAGATAATTGATTGGTTTGTGTAAGTTAATTTTGAAATAAACTATTTGGCATGCAATTGTTTCATGACATCTCAAAACATGTTGTATTTGGTAGAAGTGGCTAAATGGGCGGGTCAGAAGGGTTATGAGGCAATAAGCTCATATTTTGGCTCATGGTTCACATCTTTTATCTCAATAATTTTGTGGTGGATATGTCTGATTAGTGACATCTATATATTTGATCTTGCTATTTGGATTTAGATTATGATATGAGGCCATGAGCTATTGTAAATTATATGCTATTTGAATTTTAGAAATGTCTAGGGGTTACTTTAGTAGAATCAGTTAGATACATTACCATACCTCCAGATGCATTGAGAATGGTCCTTACTTATTATAAAGATTGGGAGATCTGTTTATGTTTTCTTGAGTCCACTTGCCTCCAAGTTTTGTTTTGCTTTGCTAGTCATCACCACTGATACTATACTTCATTTGATGAATAGTTTTCTTTTTATAATATTTACCATTTGTTTTGTTTTAGATTGATGAGCTGCAAGAAGGTGAAAGAGAGCTTAAAAGTCAGGTGCATATTTTGGTGGTTTTGAATAAGAGAGATCTCATAAAACAAGGTGAAATGGCAAAGAAACTAGAGGTAAGATTGAATTGAAATATCAAATTGATCAATAGTCAAAAACTCAAAATTTATAAGCTGTCGTATCATATCAAATCCTAATTAGTATCATATTATCGCAGTGGTATGTGAAATCTACCGATGTAAATGAAGTCATAGTGTGAGTGCTAAGTATGGTCATGCTGTTGACAATGTAAGGGATTGAATACTAATAAACTTCCTATTGGACCAACATATTATCCGAAGGCATGCCTAACGCCGCACCGAGATTATATCGTTGTATTTTATGTTTTGGTGATTGTTTGACTTTTTTTATGAAGGCCAGCTCATCGAGTTATGCTCTTGCCGTTATTGATAAGTCGAGCGTCAATCACAGTAGTTGAATTTATCTTTTCGTTTACCACTGCTTTATATTGCTCTTATTCTTTATGTTCATCATTCGATCTTACTATTTAGTAACATTTCGATTATTTAAAGCTTATAAAGTTGCCTTGGGTACATTAGGCATAACTCATATGTATAAAAGATTGGTGATGTATAAAATATTGCATATTTGACCAAACAAAGATTGGGATATGTAATAAATTGTTCTTAATATCGATGAGTTAGCAAGTGCCATGATAGGTCACCAGATTGCATAACCACAACTCATGATGGTCATAATGGGTACTTTACAACATGAGTCCAACACAGGGAAAGTGAATAGTTTTTACGATTTACAGTTACAAATACCTACACAATTATTAATCAACAATAATAATTTTCTATATCCAAAAGAGATTTGCGATTCATTTTATTTTACTAAAATCTGCACAACTCATGGGTCCAAATACTTGTAATCTTCTAAATCATGCAACTAAAAGGTACTACCTCTCTGATATAATCTTCAATTTTAAAAAAGTAAAACTTAATCGAGCACATACGAAAATTCATTATCTTAGTTGCATAACAGTTTAGTATTCTCATCAAATCTAATACACCTTTTAAAAAAATATTTATGTTTAAACTTGTAATGTTGCGGGTTAGAGAAATTACGTAACACCTATCGATTAATTTACTCGTGTGAATATCTACAAAATGTAGGGTATGATTATTAGATAAAAAAGATTTGTTTCGATTACTCTAACTTAATCATGCTTGATAAACTTAAAAGCATATCGATAGATACACAAATTTAGAAAGACAAATTATATATATAATAAAATTTTGAATTGAAATTATGTAGTATCCCGCGAATTCGCGGGTTATAATCTAGTTAATGACTAAAAAAAAAAAAAACGGCACAATTGATTGCTTTCAAAGTTTTGCTTAAAATTCAAATTCAAGAAAATATTAATTTGTGAAGGAATCAACATATTAAATGTCATCAATCTATCTATCTATCTATAAACTGTACTTAAAGCAAAATAGCTTGGGGCAATTCCGACCCTTAATTGGTTTTTCCCAACTCGATCCAACGATCTAGATTTTTTTGATAATAGTTACACTTCAACCCCTCTTTTATTTATCATTAAATAATTAAATTATATAATACATTATTTAATCAATTTAGAAGTAATATATTGAATAAATATTAAATTAAATTATTAATTAAATCATAAAGGATCGTACTTAAATAAAAAAAATTGACCATAAAATTGGTAAACTTCAAACATGTAACACAAATCTCAATTAAATTAAATTTAATATCCTACTAATATATTCTAATAAATTGTTATTTATTTATTCTAATATATATATAGTTTCCTATTTGTTCACATCTTCCTCAACTATATATACTATTCTCCACCCATTTTTCTCACTATCTTTGGATTCCTTCTACATATAAATTTCCAATGAATCCTTGTCGTGAAAAAAATACTCCATTCGAAAAACCTACTTCTATTCATGTCGACAATTGTGACAATCAAACAAAAGGTAATTTTCCATCAATTCGAATAACTTCTCACCGTTGTTTCCTTTTCATTTTTGAATATATAATTTGAAAACCCATGTTCCTTTGTAGGTCAATCTCATACTTTTCAAAAACATGAACATCTTAATCATTTACAATATAACACCCCTCTTTCTCTACAATAATATTCTATTATTTTCCTCGGAAGTGTATAAATTTAAAACATATTTATATACTGTACATTAAGATAATGTACATAAACAGTTACATGTTCAGAACACACCAAATTTAAACTGTTTAAAAACTACACAGGATGGGGTATTATATATTACAAAACAAGGTTTATAACAAAACCATATCAGAGTTTACAAGTTGTCAAACTTTCCCTGCAAAAGCAACCACCTCCTGATCACCCACATATCAAACCTAATCTGCAGGATGTTAAAATGAGGGATTAGCACGAAAGCTAAGTGAATGAATTTATCACACATAATTCAACTTAGCATAACAATCTGTTTACAGCAATTAAACGTAAACACATTTCTGTTTCAATTTCAATGAGAATCGGTGGCTCTGGAGATATCATAATACCCGGGGATTCTCCAAGAACACTTAACGTCAATCTGTATGGCCATTACAGAATAGACCGATAACTATTGGTTATTAAACTCATACACAGATCTCAAACACAACAAATGAATCAAAACCTGTGTAATTCACATAATAACCAAAAAGTCCAACTACGCGTTGACCTCAATAAACTGTACACATAGATTCACATATCACGTAGATTTATAATCAGTAACAAAGACTAAACAGTCTATAATCAATCTACGTTTACTTGTTGCTACCAAATAGTTACAACTAAATCAAAGGTGAGTTATAAATCCACTCACCGATACCTCAGAAGTCGCAACACTCAGCTTCTAATCACTGAGTCTTTGGGTTATCTGAAACATCACATAACAAACAAGTTAGTAACTTGTTTCTAACTAATAATGGTTAACATCAATAATCGAATCACAATAGGTAACAATAATATCTATACCTATTGTATAGACTCAGGTTCACAAACTATCATAATCATCAAAATTATAAAGACAAACGCGATCCGAGTTCAATGGGTTGGGATCGCGTTCCTTTGAAGAAAACATTCTGTAACCAAATTGTACTAAGCAACGCGATCCGGAAACAATGATGGGATCACGTTCGTAAGACCAAAATGCGACTGTATCATCTTATAACTAAGGAACGTGATCCGGACTCGAGGCTGGGATCGCGTTGTGTCACACCCCGCCAAACGGTAATTACAATTACATAGAGTGGTTTGCGGAAGCTTAGTGACGTGGCGGGGGTGCGAGCAGTAATAACAACCAACATAATACATACATACTCAGAGCATATGGTTATCGCAGAACGAAATAGATTTAAGATGCCATTAGTTAAAGTTTTACAAAAGATTACCACTTGAAAAGTAGTAACAGTAATAGTAGTCATTGAAATCAGTATTTCATAAAATACATAATATCAAAAGTAGATTTCATAGGTATGACTGCAGTAATTGCAGTTATACAGAGGAAATCCAAGTGTCCCAAAAGTAGTGGCATCCTAACAAGTCCAGGGTAGTCCGTCCTGATTATGCATGCAGATCTTACTTACGCTGCTAATTCCCTGAAAAACATAGAGTAAAACGTCAACAAAGTTGTTGAGTGAATCCACAGGTTTGTTTGTTATGTAGGAAACACATGTTAATCATTTAAGAATAACATTTCCAAATAAGCGTTATTTGTCAAGTAGGAAACACAAGTTATTAAACGAATAACATTTCCTAAACCAGTTGTAGTTGTAGTAGGAAACACAAGTTAACCCACATAAAGATTAACATTTCCAAATCAGTGTAAGTAGGAAATCCTTTCCTAATCAATAGTTTAGTGGGAATATTTAGACGATGATCCCTCGAAAGGTGAGCTAAACCTGACGAGTAAGGTAACCTAATCTAACCCTATAACCAAACCACAACCCTAATCTGTTGTTACTTGTTATGCTGGACAGTTAAGTATACGCTCCCAAATCCGTAGGAGGGTCGTCACGGCGATAGTACTATCCGTATACTCAGTGGCTAGAGTCACCTAGCTAATGGTTATAGTCTGTAGCCATAAGGTCTTTTATGCACTACATCGTTCAGCCTAGATCCGTACCAAGATTCGTTGCCTAAATTCCCAAAATAGTTATGAAAACCTTTCATAAACCATAGTTCAAATAGTTGTGTGAAATACCCTTTCACAAACAGTTCAAGTATGAAGTACCCCTTCATAAACAGTTTCAGCAAATACATACAGTATTTAATCAATCACAGTATGAAATCACATTTCATCAATAATTTTAGTAAATACATCTAGTATTTAAATCAGTTGTCGTATGCAAATATACATACACTTTCTATGTTTTCCACCCCGAGGTTTTAAAGCATTAAAACATTGAAAAGGGGTTTGTGAACTCACGGTATAAGCTGTAGATGTGAAGGCTAGCGAGTAATCGTTGCGTCTCCCAAAGGAAATCAACCTATACGCAATAACGTATTAACTATAAGTATGTTTGATTACTTATGTCAATAATTAGTTTGTTCGAAGAAATTATCAATTTCTTTAGTTTGTACAAGTGTTGGAAATATTTCAACATATTCCGGTCGTGTTCATTGTTAGTTTGTCCAAATTGTGTAAGTATATATGTCCGCATATACTTATAAGTGGTATATATATATATATATATATATATATAGTTATCGTTTAAGTTTCAATTATACAAGTTTTCTCCAAGAAAATATTCAAGTTGTTTCATTCATATATATCTCGTATATATATATATATTGTTCGTTATTTAGGTTTACAAAACACAAGTCCAAATTGTCCCATATAATGTTCGTCTATAAATACGTCTCAATCATTTACAATCCCAATCGATAAATGTACGTATTTAAGTTTGTATATATTTATAAGTATGTTACTCGTTCGTCGTAAACATTTGGGTTGTCATTTACTAGTTCATCGTAATCACATGGCTTGTCCATTACTAGTTCATCGTGTTTGAGTCATAACACGGGTTTAGCCACTGATGGAAATCACGCGATCGTGTTAAGTAGACCACGCGATCGCGTGGTCATTTAAATACGCGATTACCAGCTCCAAAGGTCACGCGATCATGGTACAAGGAGGGTCACGCGATCGTGGTTGAAAACCACGAGATCGCGTTGGTTTGGAATTCGAAGATTTCTGAAATTTTCGGTTTTACGCGATCGCGTGAAGTACAAAAGGGTTTTGGCTGGTTTGGGTTTTGAAAATGACGCGATCGTGTCATTTGCTTCTGCACAGAAGCATCAGACGCAGAAACAGAGTTGGGCCATTTTTGGTCGTTTTTCACTTCAATCGCTTATAATTCGGCTTCAATACGTTCCAAAAGGTTCACACTAGTACCATATCACGTTTTGGCATCATGTTATATCATTTTATCAAATTTTCCCCGATCGATTTTAGTTTGGTAGTTTTGGGTTCATAAACCCATTTCAAGGATTAATCCATCAATCTTCAAGTTTTATGTGTTATATGTCTAGATTATGATACGAAATCATGTTATATAACGAAATGTAAGTAAAGAAATTAAGAGTAGATGGTTTCCGATGAGATGAAAAGAAGAAGAAGTAGGCGATGGTGATGATGATGATGAAGCCTCTGGCTTTTGCTCAGCTTCCACTTCCTGTTGATGCTTGCTCTTGATCTTGTTAAATTTTTGTGAAAAGGAAAGATGATGATTTTTTTGGTGTTGTGTGTGAATGTCGATGATCACAGAAAGAAATGGGGGAGGGAGTATGGTTTAAACTCTGATATGTCTCTCAATTATTGATGGTAGGTGCCACTTTTTGGTACCTCAATTTCGTGTACGGGTATAATTATAGCAATATAAAAACAAACTTTTTATATTTTTATTTTGTAGATGCTCTCCTGGTTCGTAATATATTTTCAGAATAATGATATTATCATTATTTTAGACTGTTGTATGTTTTGTCCATTATAAACGTTCTGCGTTATTAATAGATGCTTAAAACGCATTATATTTCAGTTCTGCAATTTTTCCCGCATATTATTTTAGTTAAATAATATTTCGATACAATTTGGGAACATTTTTGGAGGCGTTTTTCGGACACATTTTTGTCAGTCCAAACGTATATAATATGTAATTATATACTTATAATTTTATGTAATACTCAACGTATCAATTTTTAGGGCTTCGCTAGACTTATATCACATCATAAGTTGGGTTTAAAACAATCGCAGAGAATTAGCGTAAGAAATGCATGTAATTAAGTATAAACATATACCTAATTTGGAGGAGTGTCACACGTTGAGCTTCTTTTCAGCTCAGGTACAGACCTGCAATTGTTCAGCTCGAACCCTAATTTCAAACCATCATCATAATGACATAAATTTTGAATTTGCAAGTTATCAAAAGCTCAAATAACATCAAGTAACATCACATGTCATCTCTTAACCTAACACAAGCCTCTAATTGCAATAATCATCAATAATTCACAATTTCAAGTAAAACCCATTTCAAATTATCAAGAACACTTACCACTTGAAATAGGAAGATGATGATGATGAATCTAAATTGATGTTAGATGTAGAACCAAGATCAATATCACAATCACTTTGATTCTAAGCTTGAGGTTTGAATTTCTTGATTTTTAGGTTTCTTTGATTTCAAAGGAAATGAGGTGACTTCCTGATTTGGGAAATTAACAAACTAAGGAGGTCGGCCCTCTATTAACCGACTTCACTTATTTAGGGTATTCTATATCCGTCCTAAATCTATTGTCCGGAACCTAAATACCAATCGCGAGAAACTTATTTTATGGTACCGTTAACTATAGTAAATTAAAACAAACCACATTTTACTATCCACAATAAGTCCTGGAACCTATGTATCTAAGTTTCTCACATAAACAATTAATATCAATCAATTTCTAATAGAATTAAATAATCAAATAAATTAGAAATTACCAGGCCACTGGAGAGGATGTTACATACAAGGTATGTTTTATGTGTTACCAGGCCACTCGAGAGGTTTACGGCGGTTATCAGCGTAACTCTTCTGTCGGTCTCGTGCCGATTTCAATCGGTTTAGTACTTGAGTTATCTTGTCAGTGGTTTCCTGGACAAGTTCGGGTCCAGATAGCTGTCTGTTGTCCAACTCTGCCCAACAGAGTGGTGATCGGCACTTGCGTCCATATAACGCCTCAAAAGGTGCCATCTGTATACTCGTGTGATAACTATTGTTGTAAGAAAATTCGGCTAGAGGCAGGTGGGTGTCCCAGTTACCTCCAAAGTCTATCACACATGCTCGCAACAAGTCTTCGAGCGTCTGTATAGTCCGCTCACTTTGGCCGTCAGTCTGCGGGTGGTAGGCAGTACTCATATCAAGTCGAGTACCCAGTGCCTGTTGTAATTTTTGCCAAAAGCGAGAAGTGAATCGTGCATCTCTATCAGAGATGATGGATAGTGGCACTCCATGCCGAGAAACAATCTCTTTAATATAGATTTTTGCTAGTTTCTCCATTCCATCCGTTTCCTTAATAGCAAGAAAGTGGGCTGATTTCGTCAATCGAATGACAATCACCCATATGGCATTTGCTCCAGATGCCGTTCTAGGTAACTTCGTAATGAAGTCCATTGTTATCTGTTCCCATCACTACAACAAAAATGGGCTTTGGTCACACATGCTCGAAATCAAATCGTCACACATTAGAATATTTATGTGACTAAAGATGCCAAAATAAAATTCACGTCATTATTTGGTCACATCTGAACTCCAATTGTGTGACCATTCTGAAATGTATTTGTCACACCTTCAAACATTTATGTGGCTAAAGGGAACTGCTATTTTTTTGATGATTATTTAGTCACACATAAATTTGGAACGCGTGACAAATGAAGTGTAAGTTCGAAGCATTAGTCACATTACACACATAAAATGTGACAAAACTGCGCCACACACTTGAACAGTGTGACCAAATTCCACTATATGGTCACATGAAGTAATTGTTTATGTGACTAAATCATGAAGTCGAGTTTGTCACACATAATTTCAGTGTAGCCAAAAACAGGTACATATGGTCATTATATGGTCACACACTTAAACAGTGTGACCAAATGCCACTATATGGTTACATGAAGTAATTGTTTATGTGACTAAATCATGAAGTCGAGTTTGTCACACATAATTTCAGTGTAGCCAAAAACAGGTACATATGGTCACTATATGGTCACACACTTGAACACTGTGACCAAATGCCACTATATGGTGACACACTTGAACAGTATGACCAAATGCCACTATATGGTTACATGAAGTAATTATTTATGTGACTAAACCATGAAGTCGAGTTTGTCACACATAATTTCAGTGTAGCCAAAAATAGGTACATATGGTCACTATATGGTCACACATTTGAACAGTGTGACCAGATGCCACTATATGGTTACATGAAGTAATTGTTTATGTGACTAAATCATGAAGTCGAGTTTGTCACACATAATTTCAATGTAGCCAAAAACAGGTACATATGGTCACTATATGGTCACACACTTGAACACTGTGACCAAATGCTACTATATGGTCACATGAAGTAATTGTTTATGTGACTAAATCATGTAATCGAGTTTGTCACACATGATTTTAGTGTAGCCAAAATCAAATATATATGGTCACATAACTTATTATGTGTGTCTAAAGTGTAGTGTGTGTTAGAATGTCAAAAGCTAATCCGTATAGTCACATAAATTTGTAGCACGATCATGTGACTATATGGCTTTATAATAGCCACACCATTTCACAAATGTGTAGCTAAATGAAGTTTATGGCCACATTTTAGGTGATTATATGTGACAAATATATTGACAACAGTCACTTTGTGAAACATTCATGTGGCTATTCTTTAGAGCCAAAATGGGCAACAACACGATTATCATTAAGTTTTATATTAGTCACATTGAGTGTCATTTTGTGTGTCTAAATCATCTGCCACTATTTGGTCACATGAAGTAATTGTTTATGTGACTAAATCATGTAGTCGAGCTTGTCACATATGAATTCAGTGTAGCCAAAAATCCGGTACAAATGGTCACATAACTTATTATGTGGGTCTAAAATTTAGCGTGTGTCCTAAACATTATTTAGCGTCCTAATAGATGGCTACCTAAACCTAACAAAAGTGTCCTAAACATTTTCTTAGGACCAAAATCATCTATATACATTATTCTAAATATGAATTATTAACCACTGAATGTGATTTCCTGCATCAAAATCAAATAATGAGCGTAATAGAAGAATTTCATTATGATTCAAACATGTCAGTTACAACTGTACAAAGACACATATGATAGTCAATAAATTTAGATATAATAAACCTTACACTTGTATTCTAAAACAACAAAATGTATACAGTACTACAATACAGCCCAAACTGACCCATGTTCATATAAATACGTTAAGTTGTTGCCAAAAGGTCGTTTAGGTTACGTTAGCCCATTCGGGTCCATTCAGCCCGCTTTAACTAATACTGCTCTGCATGAACATGTTTTGGTGCACCATAGAATATATGTGGAACCTTTAGTTTTGATAGGCCCCTCTCAGCTCTTCTTGTTTTCCCACAATCCACCATGTGGTGTATCTTGGCTGACAGAAAGAATCCAACAATTAGCATAAAATTGTCACAAATTCAGAAAGTAAACACATGGTTAACTCAAAACTCGGTAGAGGAGCAAACCTAACAACAATGGCATCCATGTTCTTATCAACAATTAAAGGACCATATGGATCTGTTATATGTTCAACTCTACTACCGATAAACTGAAATATAGAAAAAAAGAACAAATTAATTTGGGGAAAATTTTGTGATAGTCTAATAACGGATGACTAAACAATATAAGCCAGTTAGATGATCTTATATATTCTAGCAAGTGTAAAATAAGGCATTTGCCTGTTCATCCATTCAACCACATCATGGTAATGGTTGCACAAGTAAGAAGGGATATAATAAGACCGAGCATGTAAGATTTGTCACCTTAATGTAGTCACTAATCATGTTCCAGATGGGAAAACTGCAAAAGTCAACTTTGCAACTACCTAAAAAATAAGCATTCTTAATCTTTCCTCACCTCAGAGAAATATTACAAAAACCGTTTCTTTATGGCACTCCGAAAACTATCACAAAACAGTTAAAACATTAAACTCTCGTAGAATGGTAAATCTGGGTAAAAACTGCTGCAATTTGAAAAGAAAAATGCTGTAATCCCCTTATATTAAATTGATTTATATATTTCTCCTAATACATCTTGAATATTCCAAATGCACATGGACTAAATCACCCAAAAAAAATTGTGTATAAAACCCTATCTTGCAGATTTCACCATTAATTGAAACTATCAAAATAAAATTTCCTGATTGATTAATTTGTGAATGCATTCAAAAGTCAATCTAATAAGTAACACAATAGCGAAAAGGAAAAAAAAAATACAGACACAAAATTTGAACATAATGATAAAGATTAAAGAAGGTATCTTACTTGAACATAGATATCTGAAAACGGAGAAGATTAAATTGAAAAACGAATTTGATTTCGCCTTCAACAACGAACCCTAAATCAGTGTTTGCGGTGAGCACGTAAGTCAATTGACATCACTGGTTACTAAAACCAAATATTAACGTTGATGATCAAGATTAGTGATAATCAATTATTGGCTTTGAAATTGGGATTTGCTCAAATCAAACCGATAAGAATGATATCGTATTCTCGTGGGATGTGGCTTAAAGTGCTTAACTACTTCTAGTTAGAGTTTTAATTGGAATTAAGTGGGTTTAATTTTTTTTACATGTTTGGGCGCTCAAACTGGACGGAAAGTATTTTAATATTTTCAGCACAGGAGATCTCTATAATCTAAGAGTAATAAAGTTACAAAACCATATGTATTTCATATTAATACAAATTTAATTAACAAAATTATATGATACAATTTGAAATAACAAGTATGTGTCCATATCTAATTTATTAAATTTTAATTCTTGTAATGCCCTCATGCATCATCCATTTGATTTCAAGTGGTTGTTAAATTGGTAGGAGCAAAGTAGAATAAATTAGTTATGTGGTGGTATTATTATTATTATAGTGCTTTTTTCTTTAGGTTTGTGGATATAATGAGTTTAATGTAAGAATATTTGAATATTTGAAAGTGCTCAACAGCTCTATGCCGTAATAGCCTATTTGACGTTTTATAAAATTAAACATTACAAATATCACATATATCACTATTAAACTTAGGATAAAATTAATTCATAATATTGGAATATATAACATTATCCTAAGTTTAATAATGGAATATATGATGTATGACATTACCAAAATCACATATGTCACTATTAAACTTAGGATAAAATTAATTCATAATATTGGAATATATGACATTATCCTAAGTTTAGTAATGATATGTATGATATATGACATTACCAATATCACATATGCCACTATTAAACTTAGGATAAAATTAATTCATAATATTGGAATATATGACATTATCCTAAGTTTAGTAATGATATGTATGATATATGACATTACCAATATCACATATGCCACTTTTAAACTTAGGATAAAATTAAAACATAATATTGGAATATATGAATTCAGTCGGCCAAAATTTGACAAGAAACATGAAGTAATTTTCTAGTAGTGTTATATGTTGTTGCTTGCTACTCATGACTCCTAATAAGTATTTGATGACTAAAACGAGTGGTGTTGTTGGCGAAGTTTAAATGTGGCGAAGTATTTGATGACTCTTAAATGTCCTATAAAGGTTATTATAGACGACTCACAAATCAGGTCTCCTATTAAATATTACAATAATAAAACCTACACGAATAAAAGTATTTTAGACTCAATGTAATAAGACTAATATACTAAGCGTCCTATTAGGGCTTCTACATAATAAGACATTATCCTAAGTTTAATGATAGGATATATATGATATATGCCATTACCAATATCACATATGTCACTATTAAACTTAGGATAAAATTAACTTATCATTTTGGAATATATATATATATATATATATATATATATATATATATATATATATATATATATATATATATATATATATATATATATATATATATATATATTTATATATATTTATATATATATTTATATATAAATATGATATTATCATAAGTTTAATAATGGAATATATGATATATGAGATTACCAATATCACATATGCCAATATTAAACTTAGGATAATATTAATTCATAATATTGGAATATATGACATTATCCTAAGTTTAGTAATAATATGTATGATATATGACATTACCAATATCACATATGCCACTATTAAACTTAGGATAAAATTAAAACATAATATTGGAATATATGACATTATCCTAAGTTTAATAATGGTATGTATGATATGACATTACCAATATCACATATGTCACTATTAAACTTAGGATAAAAGTAATTCATCATTTTGGAATATATGACATTATCATAAGTTTAATAATGAAATATATGATATATGACATTACCAATATCACATATACCACTATTAAACTTAGGATAATATTAATTCCTCATTTGGGCATCATGACGTTTATAGTTGTATATTTAAAATACGGAGGTTAAGGGCGGTGATTCGTACACCACTACTTTTCATCCATACACTACTTTTATACTTTACAGTATTGTACAGTACAAGACTTTAAAGCATGTTTAGTGGTGTATGAATAAAAAGTAGTAATGTTCGTATCACTCCCTTTTTATCAAAGATTTTTATAAAAATAAGAAATACGAAGTATATCATAATTCATGAGTAAATTTTTTAGTCCTAATCCTAACTTTTTTATGACTAGAGATCATTTATTTTTATAATTAACTCTTCGCTACAAGAATTATCACTTTGTTTTTCAGTTTTCAATTTTCAAATTTCAATTAGCGGCATCTGAAAATTTAGGCGCGGTTAGATAAAGAGCCCTTGTAAATTTCAATCACTTCAAATCACATTTTATTCTATATGATCTCCCATCCTCCTCCACCACCCCACACATTCACACAAACAGATGCCGTCGTCGTCGTCCTCGAACACCGCCGTCTCTGGTAAAACACCTAAAACCTTTTTTCGATTCTTTGATTTCATTGATTAATGTTCCAGCAATTGTTGATATAGGTGGAATCTGTGAGCTGCTAGTATGTTACCGATTAACACTAATTAATGGTATTGTTTTTTTTTCTTTCTTTTTTTATGGTTTGATTTCTTATTTGTATTTAAGTTTCCATTTTTTTCTTATATTTATGATTTCTGAAATTCTGAATGAGGTGCTTATGATTCTTTTAGCCGCACAAGTGACAAGACGAGTCTTCCAAAGAGATTTCTATATTACCCGTCTTATAACGTGCCAACAATTGTGTTAGACCTGGTTGATTAATTAGGTTATGTAACTTGCAAACTTAATTTTATTTTCACTATTTTGTCGACTGTGACTTTAATGTATATTAAGTTATCGTGCATTTTAGGAATTTTTTTTATGTTTAATATGCTGTTAATTATTAGATGAGAAGAGGCTCCAAAATTGAAGATACGACTCGTTATTATGAGGTTGTGAAAGCGAATTTGATTATCTTGATGAAGCAAAAGGCAACAATTATTCACAAGCTTAATTTTGGTTAGTTGTTCTAATCTTATATGCTGTGTCATGTTAAGTTAATTGGCCTGTTTTCTATCAGGGACATACTATCTTGGCAAGTTGTAGCATGTAATCGATGCATTTAATTTGTTTATAACTGTGTACATAGTTGAGAACTTTAGGTCGTGTGTTAAGCCATCTTGCTATAATAGTTGCTAGTTCCATTCAGTGAACTATACTTTGGTTCTTTATTTGATACTTATATATGTGTATGCTTAATAAAAAAGAATGGACTATTGAATGTATCAAAACATCAGTGTTTTTTGGAAATTAACATAGTGATGCTAGTTTTCGATAGCCGATGAATGATGGGAGGGACACAATAATTTGGTGTAAATTCAGTTTATCAACAGATAGGCACTAATATGATTTATGGTTGCTCAACTTGCGATTTAAGTACATAGATGGGATGTTATGTTGATATTGAGTACGGTTTAGTTGCAGCAAATTGTCGTTTGTGTGCTTTGTCCAATTGTAGTCAATAGACATTTAGGTTGTTAACTGGTTGTTACATTGATGAGTTTTATGTGGTAGCTGAAGCATAAGAATAGGAAGAGCTTTTGTTTGTATGGTAGATGATCTTTCTGCTACAGGAAGTTCGTTGTATTTTATCTCTACATTTGCATTTTATGTGTATGTATAGTTTTGACAAGGAAGAACCTGATGTGAAACAATCACATCAATGTTGGGCTTCCAAAATAAGTGTGCGTAGGTACCCTCTTGTTTATGCCTGTGAGGTCTATATATATACATAGTTTAATGAATTCAAAGGGTAGTAATTGTTTATCTGTCTAACATATTTCTCAAGATGAACGGCTGTAGCAGCTACAATAAACAATTAAACATGCAATGATAAGTTCGCTAGCTATATGCTCTTTGTTTTATCATCTTTCTTGTCCCAAATTGCTCATAGAGACATATAACTGTATGAATATCTCTGTATGTCAAATTGTCAATGAGGCTCATGTTTCCCCTTGATATAGTATTGATAGTCTTTTCATGAATACATTTTAAAATTAGAGAGCCTTATGTTTGATATGAATGAATATAGGTCCTCTGATCTAACTGGAACACACTATAGTGAAGGAGCAGTTGATCTAGCTCGAAACCTTGCTGATCTAGATGGATTTTCTAGTATTAAGCTCTTGGTATGATCCAATAAGCTATTATTATACTTTCTATTTATTTTTGCAGCACACACTTTCCATGTAGAATTCATGGTTGAGGTTCTTTATCGTGGGACTGCATAAAGAGATCGCTTTCTTTTACTTGATAGAACTGTATATGAAGTGCACATGTAGAGGATAACGTGAATACTTGTGTCAATTAACTGTTATTGAAAGAATAGGAGCTTTTAGAGATGGCTACATGTCCGGGTTGGATAATAGTTCAAAACATGTAACTGTATTGTAAGTTGATACATATATGCGCCTTGTTTCTTGTACAGGTCAAAACCACCAACTTCTGGACAAAAGGCAGGTGATAAGAACAAAACTGTACCAGAAGTATCAAAGAAAAAGTGCAAACCACTGGTTTTTGTGTCTAGTGATGCCATGCAAAAGCAAGGGAAGAACAAATTCAAGAGTCAAAAGTCCTTAAAACTATGATGTTTATTAGTTTATTTTGATATTTAAGCAATTACTTTCGGATATTATCATGTAAAACAATCCAATTATAGTTTGGGTACATGCAATTAATTATGTACATTCCAATTTTTATTTGTGGTGTTATATAATTCAAACTTTTACACAAATTATTGATTTGTTATATGTGACTAAAAGATGTAGTCACATAATATGGTCACACATTGTGGCCACTGTTTGATTAATTATTTGTGTGACTATATATTGCAAAACGCCACACAAACATAAAATTCAAGTGACCATTGGATGAACAATGGTCACACTTAATATCACCTACGGCTACTTTTGGCTTAATTTTATGTGACCAAATCTAAGAATAAATCACTCGTTGTGTGACTAAATGATACAAAAGGCCACACAAACATAAAAATAAAGTGGCCATTGGATGGACAATAGTCACACAAAAAACAAGTTTACTTGACATTACAGAGCATATGGTCACACTTAATATCACCTACGGCCACTTTTGCCTTAATTTTATGTGACCAACTCCAAGAATAAATCACTCGTTGTGTGACTAAATGATACAAAACGTCACACAAACATAAAAATAAAGTGGCCATTGGATGGACACTAGTCACACAAAAAACAAGTTTACTTGACATTACAGAGCATATGGTCACACTTATTATCACCTACGGCCACTTTTGGCTTAATTTTATGTGACCAAATCCAAGTATAAATCACTCGTTGTGTGACTAAATGATTCAAAACGTCACACAAACATAAAAATAAAGTGGCCATTGGATGGACAATAGTCACACAAAAAACAAGTTTACTTGACATTACAGAGCATATGGTCACACTTATTATCACCTACGGCCACTTTTGGCTTAATTTTATGTGACCAAATCCCAGAATAAATCACTCTTTGTGTAACTAAATGTTACAAAAGGCCACACAAACATAAAAATAAAGTGGCCATTGGGTAGACAATAGTCACACAAAATACAAGTTTACTTGACATTACAGAGCATATGGTCACACTTATTATCACCTACGGCCACTTTTGGCTTAATTTTATGTGACCAAATCCAAGAATAAATCACTCGTTGTGTGACTAAATGATACAAAACGCCACACAAACATAAAAATTAAGTGGCCATTGGATGGACAATAGTCACACAAAATACAAGTTTACTTGACATTACAGAGCGTATGGTCACACAAAATACAAGTTTACCTGACTTTAAAGAGCATACGGTCACACTTGTTAACACTTTTGGTCACTTTTGGCTTAAATTTATGTAACCAAATCCCAAAAATATAACTCTCGTTGTGTGACTAAATGTTACAAATAGCCACACAAACATACAATTCAAGTGACCATTGGATGGACAATAGTCACACAAAATACACTTTCACTTGATTTTAAAGAGCATATGGTCACACATTTTATGGTTTTGGTTACTCTTTTTAAATGGATACGGCCACTAACATCTTATGTGACCGTATGGACCCATTTGGTCACGTATGGACCCCTTCGGTCACGGGACCTTTAGTCACACACACACTGAAAAAATAAGTGTGACCATATGGTTTTCGTCACACTTTTTTGGTGTGACCAAAGCCAAAATTTGTACTAGTGCATTTCCACTTGGGCAACTCAGGTTGCTGCAAAAGTCCAGACGGCTTTTGGTATTCAACTTTGACCTTCGAGCAAGTTAAGCATTTGCTCACGTAGGTGGCAATGTCACGTTTCATTCCTGGCCACCAGTAGAAACCTTTCAAGTCATGGTACATCTTTTCTGCACCAGGATGTATCGAGTAATTGGACTTATGTGCCTCATCCATAATCAGCCTGCGTAATTCTTCTACGCATGGTACCCAAATTCGATTCATAAAGTACAACACTCCGTTGTCCTTTTTCTCGAGTTGCTTTTCCATTCCCTTCAAGGATTCATCCTTAAGACGTTCGGGAGTGAAAGCAAGTTCTTGTGCTTCAAGAATTTGAGTAATGAGATTCGAGTGGATTGTCAATCCAAAGGCTCGAACTCTTCGAAATTTGATTCGTTCCTTACGACTCAGGGCATCTGCTACTACGTTAGCCTTACCCGGGTGATACTTTATTTCACAGTCGTAATCGTTAAGTCATTCGACCCAGCATCGTTGCCTCATATTTAGTTCTTTCTGTTCGAATATATGTTGCAGGCTCTTATGATCCGTGAAGATCGTACACTTTGTACCGTATAGGTAGTGTCTCCAGATCTTCAGTGCAAAAACAACTGCTCCCAGCTCCAAGTCGTGGGTGGTATAGTTTTTCTCATGCACTTTCAGTTGTCGTGATGCATATGCAATGACCTTGTCATTTTGCATCAATAAGCAACCCAATCCCTGATGCGAAGCATCACAGTAAACAACAAAGTTATCTACTCCTTCAGGTAGAGATAGTATGGGTGCGCTGCTCAGTTTCTGTTTCAGTAGTTGGAATGCATCTTCTTGTTTCTCATTCCACTCGAATTTCTTATCTTTTTGAGTTAATGCGGTGAGAGGCTGGGCTATCTTTGAAAAGTTTGCGATGAATCGCATGTAATAGCCAGCTAGACCAAGAAATTTTCGTACCTCAGTTGGGGTCTTTGGTGCTTCCCAGTTGTTAATCGCCTCAATTTTGGACGGGTCTACGTGAATTCTCTTGTCATTTATCACATGACCAAGGAAATGAACCTCTCGCATCCAGAATTCGCACTTAGAGAACTTTGCATAAAGCTTCTCTTTCTGCAGTAGTTCGAGAACGAGTTTCAAATGTTGTTCGTGATCCTCTTTCGTTCGTGAGTACACCAAGATGTCGTCAATAAACACGATGACGAATTTATCCAGATAGGGTTTGCATACCCTGTTCATCAAATCCATGAATACTGCTGGTGCATTGGTCAGCCCAAAAGGCATGACTAGGAACTCGTAGTGACCGTAACGAGTCCTAAAAGCAGTCTTCGGTACATCCTCTTCTCGTACCTTAAGTTGGTGGTAACCAGATCGTAGATCAATTTTTGAATAATAACTTGACCCTTGTAATTGATCAAACAGATCGTCAATGCGTGGTAGCGGGTATCGATTCTTGATAGTTACCTTGTTCAATTCTCGATAATCGATGCACATCCGCATAGATCCATCCTTTTTCTTAACAAACAAAACCGGAGCTCCCCATGGTGAAAAGCTCGGCCGGATGAATCCCAAGTCTAGGAGTTCTTGCAGCTGTGTAGACAACTCCTGCATCTCCGAGGGAGCTAGACGATAAGGTGCACGGGCGATTGGTGCGGCTCCTCGCACCAGATCGATGTGAAACTCAACTTGTCGTGGGGGTGGCAACCCCGGCAACTCATCAGGAAACACTCCTGGATAGTCACGTACAATGGGCACATCGTCTATACGTCGCTCCTCGGGTTTCTTTTCTACAACGTGTGCCAAAAATGCTTGCTACCCCTTTCGGAGGTACTTACTGGCCTTCAAGCACGAAATCATTTTTCTGGCACTCTTGCATTTCTCACCTTGAATCACTAAAGTTTCTCCTGTCGGTAACGGTAATCGAACCATCTTATCACTACATATGATCTCAGCGTGGTTCTTAGATAACCAATCCATACCGACTACAATGTCAAAACTTCCCAGCTTAACCGGTAGCAAGTCTATCTCGAAGAGATGACCTTCTAACTCCAAGGTACATCCCGGTACTATTTCTCCTGATTCGATTAACTCACCATCGGCTAACTCTATAGTATACTTGTTATCTAACTTACGTGATTCAAGTTCAAATAGTGGTCTAAACTCAGTAGACACAAAGCTTAAATCAGCACCCGAATCAATTAACACAGAGGCATAATGGTTGTTTACGAGAAACGTACCAGTGACAGTGTTAGGGTCCTGGCGTGCCTCCTGTGCTCCGATCACGAATGCTCTCCCTTGAGCCGGTTGATTGTTGATGTTGTTGGCTCGGTTGTTGTTGTTACCGCGATTGTTGTTGTTGCGGTTTTGGTTGTTGTTGTTGTTGAGCTTAGGGCAGCGGTTACGGTAGTGTCCTTGCTCACCACATTCAAAACACCCTTGGTTTTGACACTCAGTATTTGCCCGCGGGGGAGGGTTTGTTTTACAGTCTCGGGTTCTATGTCCCCATGCCTTGCAGTTTCCACAATACTCACACCCACCTTCGTGGTGTCGGTTGCACTTATCACATTTGGGTTTATTACCCAGGTACGGTTTCGACTCAGTAGTGGTGACAACATATGCTTTCGCATTTCCAGCCTGTTTCTTGTTTTGCTGACCCTGACGGTCAGTACCACCACCGTTCCATTTACGCTTGGCATTCCCAGAACTACCCGCATCGGTACTGTTCGGTTCACTTTTTCCCGACACAGCTTTCTTAGTCATTGTCCCCATCCTGACCGCCTCATCGGTCAAACTCTGTGCTAAAGTAACAGCACTCCTGAAAGTGTCCGGTTTGGACGACGTCACTAAACTGCGGATTTGTGGTGCCAGACCGTATATGTAGCGTTCGATACGCTTATACTCTGGTGTCACCATATGTGGCACTAAACGTGCGAGTTCCTGAAACCTGGTTGTATAGCCAGCGACATCAGCCCCAATCATAGCAATGTTCCACAGTTCAGTTTCAATTTTCTGCAGCTCACTTCGAGGGCAGAATTCTTCTAACATCATACGCTTCAACGTTTCCCAGTTCATGGAATAGGCAGCTGGTCGTCCCATTGATTGGACTTGACTGTTCCACCAAGTCAAAGCTTTATCAGCTAAGGTGCAGGCGACATATTTCACCGCAATGTCTGGTAGACAGTCACTGATGTCAATCACAGAATCCATCTTTTCTATCCAGTGTATGACACCGATAGCACCCTCGGTGCCACAGAAGGTAGGTGGCTTACAAGCCTGGAATGTCTTATATGAACACCCTCGGCGAGTATTCACAATAGTCTCAGTGTTAATAGGGGTTGTCCCACTGTTATTTACTACCTGATCGCGGTTGCGGCTTGCCTCATACTGGGCAATTCCTTCCGCTATACGCCTCGCAATCATCTGCTCAGTGGTTTCTTCAGGATTTGATGGTGGTGTGGTTTCAGGGTTCTCATGTGTAGCCGTCCGTTGGTTGTTCCTAGTAACTCTTCGTTTGGGAGGCATAGTTCAACTCTGAGATAAAAATGCAGAGTGTTAATATCGAGATAGTGAATGTGAACAGATCAAGGATTCACATTTAATAGACAATAATAGCTTGAAGGTTGAAGAATGAGATTGTACAGCATGTGTCTCACGACTTTGAAACACCCATATGTATTTAATATGATATAATCACGTTGGCCAGGCGTCATTATATAATGTCAAATACATATTTCTTTTCATCATCTTAACACGATTAGGTTTAAAGAGTTCAGATCACAACTTAAAATCAAGGTGTAGTATATTTCAAGATTTACAAGAATTTATCACAAGGGTTTTCGACAGAGTATAGTTTTAGCACGCGCAAGCAAACATAAAGAAAACGCTATAGTCGATAACAGTTTCAAAGAACACGAGATGTAAACCAAACATATAATATATAATCAAAAGTCACGGCGCTGATACATGAGTTTCGTACAAAACTTGGTGGAATCTTCCTCATCCATCTGGTAGGTGTTTTCAGTACACCATAAGTTAATACAGTACTAGTTATACTTAACTTAGCTATACATAGATCTAACAAAATGGTTATATTCCTACGACAGTTCTTCGTTAAGTCACTATTAAGCTATCTTTAGCTATGTTCTCTGTCGTAGCGCAGATCTCTTCACTTTTACTCCTGGTTTAGATTGGGAGAGAAGTAGCGTGTTTCTAGCATAGCCTTGTATCGCAGAGTCGGGTAATAGCCCAGATCATTCTCAGTTGAGCCTTTGCACAAACGCTTGATCCAAGACTTGACTCTTTTCTTGTGATCACTAGCTACTTTCTTCCAGAAACGAATTTTATCCTTAACTCGGACAAACATAGGCCTCTTTAAAATTCTCAATTCTAGCTCATAGTTCCTACACTTGAACGCAAGCTCCCAATTTTGACCATTCAATCCTTCAGCTTGGTCTCGTACCCTTTCATACTCTTCTATGTCAACCACGCCGAAATGGTGGTTTTCAATTTCCTCATCCACTAATTCCACTATTGGAACGATTTCTGTTTCAACATATGTGTATTGGATCTGCTCATCGCTGATTATGTCATCATCTGATGAGAATCCATTTGTAGTAAAGTCTGCCATTTTCCAATTCAGTTGTTCTATAAAATGCAGGAACAAATTTTTAGTCCGTAGGCTCCTCATCCGAATCGGAGATGTAAGTAGGTGCTTGTCTCGACATGTTGAGACAAAAGAATTGTGTGTGACGTGTCAGTAGTATGTTAGTTGTATGCAAAGTATGTATGCATGAATGCACAATGTTCTAGCCAAGGCTATATTCTAGGTCTCTAAGGTTCCAAGTCACTTAAAGACTGCTAGTTAGCTATAACCAATGGCTCTGATACCAAGTCTGTCACACCTCGCCAAACGGTAATTACAATTACATAGAGTGGTTTGCGGAAGCTTAGTGACGTGGCGGGGGTGCGAGCAGTAATAACAACCAACAGAATACATACAAACTCAGAGCATATGGTTATCGCAGAACGAAATAGATTTAAGATGCCATTAGTTAAAGTTTTACAAAAGATTACCACTTGAAAAGTAGTAACAGTAATAGTAGTCGTTGAAATCAGTATTTCATAAAATACATAATATCAAAAGTAGATTTCATAGGTATGACTGCAGTAATTGCAGTTATACAGAGGAAATCCAAGTGTCCCAAAAGTAGTGGCATCTTAACAAGTCCAGGGTAGTCCGTCCTGATTATGCATGCAGATCTTACTTACGCTGCTAATTCCCTGAAAAACATAGAGTAAAACGTCAACAAAGTTGTTGAGTGAATCCACAGGTTTGTTTGTTATGTAGGAAACACAAGTTAATCATTTAAGAATAACATTTTCAAATAAGCATTGTTTGTCAAGTAGGAAACACAAGTTATTAAACGAATAACATTTCCTAAACCAGTTGTAGTTGTAGTAGGAAACACAAGTTAACCCACATTAAAGATTAACATTTCCAAATCAGTGTAAGTAGGAAATCCTTTCCTAATCAATAGTTTAGTGGGAATATTTAGACGATGATCCCTCGAAAGGTGAGCTAAACCTGACGAGTAAGGTAACCTGATCTAACCCTATAACCAAACCACAACCCTAATCTGTTGTTATTTGCCATGCTGGACAGTTAAGTATACGCTCCCAAATCCGTAGGAGGGTCGTCACGACAATAGTACTATTCGTATACTCAGTGGCTAGAGTCACCTAGCTAATGGTTATAGTCTGTAGCCATAAGGTCTTTTATGCACTACATCGTTCAGCCTAGATCCGTACCAAGATTCGTTGCCTAAATTCCCAAAATAGTTATGAAAACCTTTCATAAACCATAGACAAATAGTTATGTGAAATACCCTTTCACAAACAGTTCAAGTATGAAGTACCCCTTCATAAACAGTTTCAGCAAATACATACAGTATTTAATCAATCACAGTATGAAATCACATTTCATCAATAATTTTACATACGCTTTCTATGTTTTCCACCCCGAGGTTTTAAAGCATTAAAACATTGAAAAGGGGTTTGTGAACTCACGGTATAAGCTGTAGATGTGAAGGCTAGCGAGTAATCGTTGCGTCTCCCAAAGGAAATCAACCTATACGCAATAACGTATTAACTATAAGTATGTTTGATTACTTATGTCAATAATTAGTTTGTTCGAAGAAATTATCAATTTCTTTAGTTTGTACAAGTGTTGGAAATATTTCAACATATTCCGGTCGTGTTCATTGTTAGTTTGTCCGAATTGTGTAAGTATATATGTCCGCATATACTTATAAGTGGTATATATATATATATCTTTATCGTTACATATATATATATAGTTATCGTTTAAGTTTCAATTATACAAGTTTGTCTCCAAGAAAATATTCAAGTTGTTTCATTCATATATATCTCGTATATATATATTGTTCGTCATTTAGGTTTACAAAACACAAGTCCAAATTGTCCCATATAATGTTCGTCTATAAATACGTCTCAATCATTTACAATCCCAATCGATAAATGTACGTATTTAAGTTTGTATATATTTATAAGTATGTTACTCGTTCGTCGTAAACATTTGGGTTGTCATTTACTAGTTCATCGTAATCACATGGCTTGTCCATTACTAGTTCATCGTGTTTGAGTCATAACACGGGTTTAGCCACCGATGGAAATCACGCGATCGTGTTAAGTAGACCACGCGATCGCGTGGTCATTTAAATACGCGATTACCAGCTCCAAAGGTCACGCGATCATGGTACAAGGAGGGTCACGCGATCGTGGTTGAAAACCACGAGATCGCGTTGGTTTGGAATTCGAAGATTTCTGAAATTTTCAGTTTCACGCGATCGCGTGAAGTACAAAAGGGTTTTGGCTGGTTTGGGTTTTGAAAATGACACGATCGTGTCATTTGCTTCTGCACAGAAGCATCAGACGCAGAAACAGAGTTGGGCCATTTTTGGTCGTTTTTCACTTCAATCGCTTATAGTTCGGCTTCAATACGTTCCAAAAGGTTCACACTAGTACCATATCACGTTTTGGCATCATGTTATATCATTTTATCAAGTTTTCCCCGATCGATTTTAGTTTGGTAGTTTTGGGTTCATAAACCCATTTCAAGGATTAATCCATCAATCTTCAAGTTTTATGTGTTATATGTCTAGATTATGATACGAAATCATGTTATATAACGAAATGTAAGTAAAGAAATTAAGAGTAGATGGTTTCCTTACAATGATGAGATGAAAAGAAGAAGAAGTAGGCGATGGTGATGATGATGAAGCCTCTGGCTTTTGCTCAGCTTCCACATCCTGTTGATGCTTGCTCTTGATCTTGTTAAATTTTTGTGAAAAGGAAAGATGATGATTTTTTTGGTGTTGTGTGTGAATGTCGAAGATCACAGAAAGAAATGGGGGAGGGAGTATGGTTTAAACTCTGATATGTCTCTCAATTATTGATGGTAGGTGCCACTTTTTGGTACCTCAATTTCGTGTACGGGTATAATTATAGCAATATAATAACAAACTTTTTATATTTTTATTTTGTAGATGCTCTCCTGGTTCGTAATATATTTTCAGAATAATGATATTATCATTATTTTAGACTGTTGTATGTTTTGTCCATTATAAACGTTCTGCGTTATTAATAGATGCTTAAAACGCATTATATTTCAGTTCTGCAATTTTTCCCGCATATTATTTTAGTTAAATAATATTTCGATACAATTTGGGAACATTTTTGGAGGCGTTTTTCGGACACATTTTTGTCAGTCCAAACGTATATAATATGTAATTATATACTTATAATTTTATGTAATACTCAACGTATCAATTTTTAGGGCTTCGCTAGACTTATATCACATCATAAGTTGGGTTTAAAACAATCGCAGAGAATTAGCGTAAGAAATGCATGTAATTAAGTATAAACATATACCTAATTTGGAGGAGTGTCACACGTTGAGCTTCTTTTCAGCTCAGGTACAGACCTGCAATTGTTCAGCTCGAACCCTAATTTCAAACCATCATCATAATGACATAAATTTTGAATTTGCAAGTTATCAAAAGCTCAAATAACATCAAGTAACATCACATGTCATCTCTTAACCTAACACAAGCCTCTAATTGCAATAATCATCAATAATTCACAATTTCAAGTAAAACCCATTTCAAATTATCAAGAACACTTACCACTTGAAATAGGAAGATGATGATGATGAATCTAAATTGATGTTAGATGTAGAACCAAGATCAATATCACAATCACTTTGATTCTAAGCTTGAGGTTTGAATTTCTTGATTTTTAGGTTTCTTTGATTTCAAAGGAAATGAGGTGACTTCCTGATTTGGGAAATTAACAAACTAAGGAGGTCGGCCCTCTATTAACCGACTTCACTTATTTAGGGTATTCTATATCCGTCCTAAATCTATTGTCCGGAACCTAAATACCAATCGCGAGAAACTTATTTTATGGTACCGTTAACTATAGTAAATTAAAACAAACCACATTTTACTATCCACAATAAGTCCTGGAACCTATGTATCTAAGTTTCTCACATAAACAATTAATATCAATCAATTTCTAATAGAATTAAATAATCAAATAAATTAGAAATTACCAGGCCACTGGAGAGGATGTTACATACAAGGTATGTTTTATGTGTTACCAGGCCACTCGAGAGGTTTACGGCGGTTATCAGCGTAACTCTTCTGTCGGTCTCGTGCCGATTTCAATCGGTTTAGTACTTGAGTTATCTTGTCAGTGGTTTCCTGGACAAGTTCGGGTCCAGATAGATGTCTGTTGTCCAACTCTGCCCAACAGAGTGGTGATCGGCACTTGCGTCCATATAACGCCTCAAAAGGTGCCATCTGTATACTCGTGTGATAACTATTGTTGTAAGAAAATTCGGCTAGAGGCAGGTGGGTGTCCCAGTTACCTCCAAAGTCTATCACACATGCTCCCTTTTTTAGGAATTTCAAGTGGTACTTTTGATCAACAACAAGCTCCAAATCTTTTAGAAGGTTTAAAGAAATTTCTTATTATTGTTAATATGGTTACTCATGTATTTTAAGTTTAATTCCCTATTTTTTTGTGTTGTATGTATATATATGACGCCATCGTATATTTATTGCTCTTTTTTTTAGGAATTTCAAGTGGTACTTTTGATCAACGATAAGCTAAAATCTTTTAGTAGGTTGTAAGAAATTTCTTATTATTGTTAATATGGTTACTCATGTATTTTAAGTTTAATTCCCTATTTCGTTTGTGTTATATGTATATATTCATATATATTAAAAAAAATATGTATGTTATATTTTTTTTATTAATATATATGTCAAAATTTCTTAATCAATCAATTCATGTTATTTGATTTAAAAATTTTCAATGTATAACTACCATCAATAACTGTATCATTTACAGCATTAGTGACCTATAAAACAAAATAAAAAAATACATATAGAATACTAATTAACAGACAATAAAAACAAGTATAAGGAACACATGTAGCAAACTTACATTCGCGTATAAAACCACATTGAGCTCAGTTGTCAACTTTTTGTTATTTAAAACGTATACGAAAAGCATCCTAGAATGGTCAAAGATTCCCACGTTCACACTTAATTAGTTTTTTGTCACTTAGCCTGTTTAATTTGTTTATGGAATCTGTTTTTTAAAACAAATACTCCATATACTTCTTAAATTGGAGTATATATATTATCATATTATATACGGAGTATTTGAAACATTAAACATTTAAACATTAAAGTTTAAAAGATAATAAAAATAAAATGCGTACTAACCAGTATGACTGCTTTGATGTTATCGTATTCTATAGGAAACTCAAGACCACCATCATATTTGAGGCTTAATAGAACATCTAGAAGATCTTCGTTCTCGTGGTTCTTCTGTTCTCCTCCATGACGTTTTTTGTGTTCGGAGATGATATTATCAAGAATTTCATCCATGTTATTGCGTATCTTCATCAACTTTTTCCTCGTGCCAGTAATTATAGCCAGTACTTTGATAGATGGAAATAGATCCCACACATCAAAACCACCAGATAGACGTACAATCTTATCAAGCAGTTCAATTAACCTCACCTGATCCTTGGATGTGCTCCCAACCGCAACTTTGGATATAATTGTGTTTGTCATTGTGAATATCTTCTCAGTAAGATTGACACTTCTTGATCCTTGTATGGCCATAGATTCAACAAGGTTCCACGACTCTTGTTCACGAATAGATTGAAAAGATTTAACTTTTTTAGCACTTAGAAGCTCCGAGACACATATCTTTCGCATTTGTCTCCAGTAATCGCCATAGGGAGAGAAAGCGGGGCCTATGTAGTTGTATGCAACGATCTCAAAAGTGAGGGGTTTGGGTCTATTTGCAATAGAGAGATCATGGTTTTTAGTGATCTCTTTGGCAGTAGAAGAAGATGATATAACTACGGTAGAGATTTGACCAAGTTGTAGATGGAAAATTGGTCCTAGTTTTTCGGCTAAGTTTCTAAGAGCTCGATGTGGCTGTGCTCCTATGAGATGATGTATGTGGCCAAGTAGGGGGAGCTTCCATGGCCGTGGTGGAAGATGTTTGTTGGTATTAAGCTTTGTGAACCGATTGATGATGATGAAGAAGGCAGCAAACAGGATGAGGAAAGAAATGGTTAACTGGAGCTCCATTTTGTGGTTCATGTTAAAGCATTGGTGCCTTAATTGGTGGCGACTTTATAGGGCTTTTTGGTAGCTATATCCTTGTTATAGGGTTAATCAACAAAATCGGCATTCAATTGCCACATTTCATTGCAGGTAAGCAACCAATCCAAAGTATTGTTCATGTACGCAACAAACTGGTTGGTTTTGTGTTGCGATCCTGCAAAGTATGATTTTACTGGTTGGTTATTGCAAAAGCTGAGCTGGCAGCCATGTCACATGCCACGTTTATTTTTTTTGCCACGTGTCTATTTCAGCTGGCAGCCATGTCACACCATCGTTAATTGACATTTACCATCAATCGTACACACCGAAATTCATATTCAAGATGCAAACTTTCAAACAAAAAACAAAATTAGCATAAATGAAAATACTTGATGAACGAGTTTGATTGCAGCAGAGAGAAGCAACACCAGAACCCGATCAACTTTCAGGTTCAGTTTTTGACACGATTTAAAAATACTTGGCTCACGGTGGTCGGACAACCTGCTGCAACCTCCGCCGCCATACATTTAAAAAGCTAAACCACCAGATCCGACATAATAAGGGTACACAAATGTAACTGTCGCCGGATTTCTGAAACACGTGTTATTTTCCGTCGACATATCGGTTATTTTCCGGTCACTGTTTCCCTCTCGATTGATGGCACGGAGAAAAGAAGACTGATGTCGGTTCTTTCCAGACAGATCCCTTCACGATCGATGATTACGATGTCAAGCTTTAGCCGTCCTCTTGTTTGATGATGAAATTGCGTTTGATAAAATTTTGGTGCTGTGTTGACGATGATGACGATGATATCTGTGTTAACTATTTATTTAACTAAAACAATAATGCCATGTATATATTTGTTTTCCATGTCACATTTAAAAAATATATTAAAAAATCGTTAATATATAAGTTTACCGGCTGAGCCAGTATCCAGTTACCATGTTGCTTACATAGGTACCAAACCAACCAGTTTATTGCGTACATGAACAATACTTTGAGTTGGTTGCTTACCTGCAACGAAATGTAGCAGTTCAATGCCGATTTTGTTAATTAACCCCTTGTTATATTATGTGAGGAAACAAGGTGATTAGTCATTGTGACTTTTTGACTTT
This sequence comes from Helichrysum umbraculigerum, assembly GCA_949592205.1. NCBI lineage: Eukaryota > Viridiplantae > Streptophyta > Magnoliopsida > Asterales > Asteraceae > Helichrysum > Helichrysum umbraculigerum. The sequence continues at coordinate 691,022 of CATIUR010000020.1, forward strand.
TTAGTTGTTTTTCTTTTAACTTTTTGTACTAGTATGTACACACGACGAGAAAACTCTTCACCTATTTTATTGAATCTATGTTGAATCACCATTTTGCGGGGCTCCCACTTCAATGTTTTATTATTAAACTAGCTTTTAGACCCGTGTGTAAACACGGGATGTCAAAGCAAACCATTTTCATTATATTTTTATTAAATCTCATTATAAACTAATCAAGTTTCATTATTGGTAGTTATTAAATCATGTTTTAGTTTTAAAACCATGTTCAAGTGATAGATTAATACATCCATTGTTCATAAACTTTTACGGAGAATTCAGATACTTACTTATTTCTATATTGCTTATTTAGTTATCTGTACCCTATTTGATTTGAATTGAAAGTTATTAGAGAAGGATAAATTAGATTATCATAACATGAAACTTGAATAAACCAACCGATACATAACCTATGTTTTTGATCAATTAGTCAAAACTCATTACCGATGTTGAAGTATAATTTTTTTCAACAATGTAGTAAAACTATAAAAAAAATGAAGGGTTTTTTTATTTATTTCCAATAAGGTATTAAGTAAAACCTGTATGTTCATATAGAGTCGCAATTCACATACCAATAGTAGTCACTTTAAACTATGGTATTTAAAAATCAAAGACTTTACCGAATCAACAAATGAATACAAAACACTCATTCAAAAATGTTACCCTCCTTTTATATGCTACAAAGCATTATAATATTCTTGCCAATAATAATAATAATAATAATAATAATAATAGTTAGGTTAAAGATTTACGTTAAGGGATTTTGATTATTTTTTTTTTCAAAATATATTTTTGATATAAATCAATGTATTTTTTTGGGTTTATTGAAAGTTTAAAGAAAACAAATCATTTGGTTGGTTAACAAGTCTCTATTTTTTTAAATATTTGAATAGAAAGACATATTTTAAAAATGATTATTTTGTTTAAACATGTATATACACCCAGATTTAACAAAATGTGACATTATAATATAATTTTGATAATGACAACGTAAAAAATTTTATTATCTTTAGACCCGTGTTTGCAAACAGATTGTCAATGAAAATGTATAGTAATTTAGAAACACACATTAAGGAGTATATGTTACCAATTATGTATAGTAATATTATAACACCCCTCGTTAATTATAAACACTATATATAATATTTGCGACTCGGAAGCGTATATATTTCAAAACATTACTATCAATGTCAATTAAAATGTCAATAAACTTTTTCAAATCTAATACATGACATTTTAACAAACTCGGTGTTATATAATTCAGCACATCTCTTTAGTTATAAAACTAACATCAGAGTAAAAGCCTGTCAAACATTCCATCCAGTCCAACAACTTCCTGCCCTGCCCAATATGTCCCATCTATTTCAACCTGCAGGCAGAACTGTGGTGAGGTTAGCATAAAGCTAAGTGAATGAAACTATAAGCAACAGTACAACCTAGCATAATAATATGTTTACATCAAATAACAATAAACAGAAAATCAATCATTCACTCGACATCCAATCAATGTCAAGCTACACCAATCAAACTGTGACAACCGTAAAAATTAGGACTAGTTTTTTTTTAGTTCCTAATCATTTAGAAATACGTGTAATTAGTTCTATGTATTAGACTAATTGTATGTATCAATATATATTGTTGAATATATATATCAGTACGCGATTATATTTAATCGTGCATTTTTAATCGACCGAATTCCGATTTATCTATACGGAGTTGGTGAAAACAAGTATTAAGTAATATAGAATTTTTATTTAATACAACTCATTATTTATTACACATTATTTCGATAATATTTCAAAAGTATTTCATATTGTATAAATAACGTCTACGCGACCAAAAATACGTGAAACGCATGCAACAATCGAAATAAACTAAAGTTATATTTTATAACACATTAATAAGTATTTTGATAAAATACTTCAACTCAAAATATCTAAAGTTCATTCGTTATTTAAAAACATACGTATGATATATAACGTCTAAATTATACGTTTAAACGATCGGGTAAACAAATACGGGTATAACATCAATAATTGGAGACAAAATGTAACAAAAATCCACCCCCTTTGACCTTAAGAAAAATCAGGCCAAACATGATCCACATTTTGTGGATCATGCTTTTGACTAACACATACCTACATACATTATTGCATCAATTTGTTCATTCACTCTTTCACCACCTCTCTCTCCCTAACTCGTCTCTCTCTCTCTCTCTAAACAACCAAAACCACCACCTTAAACCACCAAGAACTACCATCAAAACACCTCCATTTGCAAAACGGCTAGGAGCTAAACGAGCACCACGCGATCCTCTACGACTCTATCTTTTCGGTTTTCAAAACCGACACTTGTAAGTTAACGACACCTTAAAACTACTTTAATACATTTATTTACTTGTTTTGTAGCTCATCAAACTATAAAATGTCCAAATCAAAACTTGAAACTCGTTTTTACAAACTCAAAAATGGTAACAGTTTCTGTCTTCGTAAAAACAGCCCACAAAAACGTCTATATCTTGAAAACTAGGAAGAACCAACTCTCGACATCTAAACGAAAAATGTTCACTAAGATACCAGCTACAACTTTCATTTTTGGCTCTCGGACCAGATCCTCACGGATCATGGTGAAAAACGTGAGTCTTTGGACTGAACTCATAATCGAACCCGATCCGACCACTCCTCATGTTTATTTTTGTTAAAAATAGTAAATGAGCTTATAAAATCTCCATAAAGTGCAGATTTACACTAGATTCTTAGGTGAATAAGTGTGATTTTTGGTTAGACTTGAATCGGCCTAGAAGTTGGTTAAACAGAGTGTTCATCGAGTTCAAAATCTAGAAACTATAACCTTCGGCAGAAACTATAAACTTCGGCAAAAACTATAACCTTCGGCAGAAACTATAACTTTCGGCAGAAACTATAACCTTCGGCAGAAACTATAACCTTCGGCAGAAACTATAACCTTCGGCAGAAACTATAACCTTTGGCAGAAACCTTAACCTTCGGTAGAAACTATTCGGCAGAAACCATAACTTTCGGCAGAAACCTATAACTAGCAGTTTTAACTATAACAATTTAAATACGATACAACAATCAAAGTATAATAATAATAGTTGAGATTATTATTACCAAAAACTCACTAACGGGCCGTACACATCTTTCAAAAACTCAAATCTAATCAGTTAAACCAAATCATTTGGACATTACTAGTTGGATGAACAACTAGCATAGATGATATGATAAGACATCTAATCATTTTAAAACCTTGCGCGTTTAATATGCCCGGCAGGTTTTAGTCGTTGGAGACGACATCATTACTCTTGAACAACATCATTATTGCGTGTTAGCAACTCATTAGGCTCAGGTGAGTCTCATAGCCCCTTTTTAAATACTTTTACCTAGGGTGTGATTTCATTGCTCAGTTTTGTTTTACAATATGAACGCAAGTACCATCAAATCAAATACTACATGAGTTATTTTCACTAATCATTTTAAAGCCCTCCATCAGCATAGTTTGGTAATACGTAGTAGCGTGAATATTAGTATATGGTATCATATAGGTTTGACCAGCCTCATCCGGGTTAGCACGCACTAACTAGTAAAACGGATGTATTAATATTTGTGTAGACGAGTGTTGATTAGTCACTCGTAGGAGGCAACTCGATCAGGATACCTTAAATGTGGACCTGACATCTCGTGTTAAGCTCAGACTATGTGCTCATGGCTGTATAACTTTTATTTTGCTTAATTGCATTTTAAATTCAATTATCATTAAATCTTGCGGTTCATACAAATATGTGTTGACATACAAACCTGTGAGCTCACCAGCGTTTCGCTGACCCATTTTAGCATGTATCACAGGTACTCAGCAGCAGTAGGTCTGTCACTCAAGATGCCCATTAGTTCGAGTCGCATTCAGACATCAAGAGATTGTCATGCATTACTATATTTTGTATAATTTAGTTATGCCATAGAATCTCTATCATTTGGACTCAAGGGCTTTTGTAAACTATATTATAACGGTGTAAAACCTTTATTTTATCAATGTATTTGTAAACGACGCATGTAGTGGTCGTTCATTATGTAATTTGGTGCTTTGTATATTGATTAGTCGCGCCCCGAACCGACCCGCTTCCGCATCATAAATTGGGGGTGCGACAGATTGGTATCAGAGCCTAAGGTTATAGTGAACTAGGTTGCATTTAGTGGGCCTAGACTATGACCGATAGGCAGTATTTCTTATTAGATATAACTGGTTCAGTGATTACACCATATGAGTTTTATTTTACATAGCTTAGCTAACTATGTACAATTAAATGAATACGATGTGAAAGCTGAAAGGGGTTATGTTGAATAGGAATGCATTAGTTGACTCTGACCACGAGAGAAACCGTGACTAATACTTGATTAGTGTTAGACACACATTAGGCTATTATGTGATATAGGCGTATATACATACATAGGCCTCATTTATGTGCTACCTTATAGGCTATTATATATTGAAGATATATGATTAAGCCCCACTCGCGTATTATCTTCTAAGCTATTATATATATCGAATATATATAGATCACACATGATAATACACTCGTTAACACTCTCACTACCAAAGACGACAAGTATAGATTACTTTCTTCTATCTCTTTAATACGCACATAACATCTCACAACACAATTCCACTGTACCATCCTATTTTCACGAGGAGTATATCATTTCGTATTTCCTCCATCATTCTATTTCCTTAGAATCACAAATGGAACTTATTGTTTGAAGGACTATAGGCTCCATACGTAAAACCATACCCCACCTACTCGCAAACTCGCATCTAGTATGCAACTCTGTTGTTTGTCAAATGTGATTATCACTTGTGTAATTGTATATTACCCCATAAATATATATATGCATATGTGATGTATCATGTTTTGGTGCAAACAACTCAGCCACTCTCTTTGCTTTTATCAGAATCATGCCGCCAAAGAAGACTGGTTTCAGTCAAGCTGAACTCAATGCTGCGGTTACCCGAGCTGTAGCCGAAGCCATGGCTGCTCAAGAAGCTCTAAGGAATGCAGAGACAGTCAATGCTACTCCTACTCCTGTTATCAAACCTTGTTCCTACAAGGATTTTCTTAGCTGCAAACCATTGTATTTCAAGGGCACAGAAGGTGCCATTGGCTTGATCAGATGGATTGAAAGAATTGAATCTGTCTTCAGTCTCTGTAACTGTGCTGAAGATAGTAAGGTCAAGTTTGCTGCTTACACCTTTCAAGAAGGTGCACTAACGTGGTGGAACACTCATGAAAACTCTATTGGCGTCGAGATCGCAAACCGACTTCCTTGGCCTGAATTGAAGAAAAAGCTAAGGGAGAAGTACTGTCGCGAGGAAGAACTACACCGACTGGAAGTCGAGTTCTGGCATCTGGAGGTACAAGGGAACGATATTGCTGGGTACACCACCAAGTTCCAGCAATTCGCTCTATTGTGCCCAGGTTTAGTTGATACGGAAGGAAAAAGTATCAAGAAGTACATCCGTGGACTTCCAGAGAATATCCAGTGGAATGTCGCCTCAGCTCAACCAACCACTCTGGAAAGAGCTATCGAAATTGCTCATGAACTCATGGCCATGGTTGTCAGCCGTGAGACATCTGCTCCATCTTCTAGTAACAACAACAAGAGAAAGTGGTCTGGGAACACCACTCAAAATCAATCATCATCAAAGAGGTCTGAGTCTGATAAGACCCTCAACACTGGTTCTGGTTTCAACAAGGGTTACACTGGAAATAAACCCTACTGTTCAAAGTGCCGCCGTCATCATGATGGTCCTTGCAGCACACCTTGTGGAAAATGTCAAAGGTATGGACATTTGACCAAAGACTGTAGGTCTACCACTGCCAACACCAACACCACCAGCCAACCAAAGTCCTGCTATGAGTGTGGAGAAACTGGGCACTTTAGGAATGATTGCCCAAAGCTGAAGAACAAGGGACACACTGCGAAGGGAAGAGCTTTCGTTCTGAACTCAGGAGTGGCCCGTCAAGACCCGAATGTGGTCTCGGGTACGTTTCTTCTCAACAATCTTACTGCTTCTGTTCTATTTGATTCTGGTGCTGATAGGAGCTTCATATCTGATGAGTTTAGTAAATTACTTAACATTGCCCCTATTTCCTTAGATGCTAAGTACATTGTAGAATTGGCTAATGGCAAGTTAATTGAGGCTGACAGTGTAATACCAAATTGCACTTTAAATCTATCTGATGAAATCTTCTCTATTGACCTTATACCTGTTGAAATTGGAAGTTTCGACGTCATTATTGGAATGGATTGGTTATCCAAGCACCGAGCTGAAATTGTCTGCTATGACAAAATCGTCCGTATTCCTCTTGTCACCGGTAGTACTCTAATCATACAAGGGGAGACCGGTAGGACGAGACTGAATATCATATCCTGCATGAAAACTCGCAAGTACCTTAGGAAAGGGTACCAGGCGATTCTCGCACATGTCTTGGAGAAAAAGTCGGAAGAGAAACGACTTGAGGATGTGCCCATTGTTAGAGATTATCCAGAAGTCTTTCCCGAAGACTTACCTGGCCTTCCACCACCGAGACAAGTTGAGTTCTCGATCGATCTCGTGCCGGGGGCAGCACCTGTTGCACGAGCACCATATCGTTTAGCCCCTTCAGAACTTCAGGAGTTGTCTACTCAGTTGCAGGAACTCTTAGATAAGGGATTCATTAGACCGAGTTCTTCACCATGGGGAGCCCCGGTTCTGTTTGTGAAAAAGAAAGACGGTTCATTCAGAATGTATATCGACTATAGAGAGTTGAACAAATTGACCGTCAAGAACCGTTACCCACTTCCTCGTTTTGATGACCTATTCGACCAACTTCAAGGGTCAAGTATCTATTCGAAGATAGATCTAAGATCAGGTTATCATCAGTTACGAGTTCGTGACATTGACATCCCAAAGACTGCTTTCCGAACTCGCTATGGACATTATGAGTTCCAAGTGATGCCCTTTGGTTTAACTAACGCACCGGCAGTATTCATGGATCTTATGAACCGAATGTGCAAACCATATCTTGACAAGTTTGTCATTGTCTTCATCGATGATATTCTCATTTACTCGCGCAATGAGCAAGAAAACGCTCAACATCTCAAAGTTATTCTAGAACTTCTTAGACACGAAGAGTAATATGCTAAATTCTCCAAGTGTGAGTTCTGGATGAAAACAGTTCAGTTCCTTGGTCATGTGATTGATAGTCAAGGAATTCACGTAGATCCATCAAAGATTGAGACTATCAAGTGCTGGCAAGCACCGACGACGCCGACCAAAGTACGCCAATTTTTAGGACTGGCAGGTTATTATCGGCGTTTCATTGAGGATTTCTCCAAAATAGCTCAACCTCTCACAATACTGACTCAGAAGGAAAAGAAGTTCGATTGGAATGATAAACAAGAGTCAGCATTTCAGCTATTGAAGCAAAAGCTTTGTAGTGCACCAATTCTATCATTACCCGAAGGCAATGAAGACTTCGTGGTATACTGCGATGCCTCACACCAAGGTCTTGGTTGCGTGTTGATGCAACGAGACAAGGTTATTGCCTACGCCTCCCGACAACTCAAAGTTCACGAGAAGAACTACACAACTCATGATCTCGAATTAGGAGCCGTAGTGTTCGCACTCAAGATCTGGAGACACTATCTGTATGGCACAAAGTGTACCATATTCACTGATCACAAAAGCCTCCAGCATATATTTGATCAGAAGGATCTAAATATGAGGCAACGTCGCTGGGTCGAGTTACTCACCGACTATGACTACGAGATCAAGTACCATCCGGGCAAAGCAAATGTGGTTGCCGATGCCCTAAGTCGCAAAGAGCGCACAAAACCACTTCGAGTCCGAGCCATTAGCATAACCATCCATAATGATTTAATCATTCAAATTCTCACTGCTCAACTCGAAGCATTGAAACCTGAAAACATCAAGGAAGAGGCCTTGCGAAATATGGAGAATCAATTTGAAACCAAACCCAATGGGGTCAAATACTTCGCAAACCAAATTTGGTTACCCAAGTTTGGGAATCTTCGAGACTTGGTGATGGATGAAGCTCACAAGTCCAAATATTCTATACATCCTGGATCTGACAAGATGTATCATGGCATCAAGGGATCATACTGGTGGCCAAACATGAAAGCAGAGATTGCCACGTATGTCAGCAAGTGCCTCACATGTTCAAAAGTTAAAGCTGAATATCAGAAGCCCACCGGTTTGCTACAGCAACCGGATATTCCAGAATGGAAATGGGAGCAAATCGCTATGGACTTCATCACTAAACTCCCGAAAACATCAAGTGGTTGCGATACTATATGGGTAATAGTTGATCGTCTAACCAAATCTGCTCACTTCCTTGCCATGAAGGAAACCGACAAAATGGAACGTCTCACACGAATCTATTTGAAGGAGATCGTATCCTGACACGGCATTCCAATCTCAATTATCTCTGATAGAGACAGCCGATTCACATCTAACTTTTGGCAATCATTGCAAAAGTCAATGGGTACTCGTTTAGATATGAGTACAGCCTATCATCCACAAACCGATGGCCAAAGTGAAAGGACTATTCAAACACTGGAAGATATGTTACGCGCCTGCGTAATTGATTTCGGTGCAAATTGGGAACATCACTTGCCATTGTGTGAATTCTCCTACAACAACAACTATCATACCAGCATTGGAGTTGCACCGTTCGAGGCACTGTACGGTCGAAAGTGCCGGTCGCCTATCTGTTGGACCGAAATTGGAGATAGCCAACTCACTGGTCCGGAAATCATTCATGAAACCACAGAGAAGATCGTTGGTATCCAGCAACGGCTGAAGGCCGCACGTGATCGTCAGAAGAGTTATGCTGACGTGAGACGCAAGCATCTCGAGTTCCAAGTTGGAGATCGAGTTTTGCTCAAAGTATCACCTTGGAAAGGTGTCATCCGTTTTGGCAAACGTGGAAAGTTAAACCCTAGATACATCGGACCTTTTGAGATCCTTGAAAGGATTGGTCCAGTCGCTTATCGATTGCAGCTACCTCCAGAGCTTAGTAGCGTGCATCCTACATTTCACGTTTCTAACCTAAAGAAATGCCTGTCCGACGAGACACTCATTATCCCGCTTGAGGAAATTCAAATCGACGACAAACTTCATTTTGTCGAGACACCAGCGGAGGTCATGGCCCGTGAGGTTAAACAGCTTAAGCAAAGTCGTATCCCAATCGTCAAGGTTCGGTGGAATTCGCGGCGTGGTCCGGAATTCACCTGGGAACGGGAAGATCAGATGCGACTTAAATATCCACATCTATTTTCAGACTCCTCTCACACATCAACTTCAAACTGAATTTCGGGACGAAATTCTCTTAACAAGGGGAGAATGTTACAACCGTAAAAATTAGGACTAGTTTTTTTTAGTTCCTAATCATTTAGAAATACGTGTAATTAGTTCTATGTATTAGACTAATTGTATGTATCAATATATATTGTTGAATATATATATCAGTACGCGATTATATTTAATCGTGCATTTTTAATCGACCGAATTCCGATTTATCTATACGGAGTTGGTGAAAACAAGTATTAAGTAATATAGAATTTTTATTTAATACAACTCATTATTTATTACACATTATTTCGATAATATTTCAAAAGTATTTCATATTGTATAAATAACGTCTACGCGACCAAAAATACGTGAAACGCATGCAACAATCGAAATAAACTAAAGTTATATTTTATAACACATTAATAAGTATTTTGATAAAATACTTCAACTCAAAATATCTAAAGTTCATTCGTTATTTAAAAACATACGTATGATATATAACGTCTAAATTATACGTTTAAACGATCGGGTAAACAAATACGGGTATAACATCAATAATTGGAGACAAAATGTAACAAAAATCCACCCCCTTTGACCTTAAGAAAAATCAGGCCAAACATGATCCACATTTTGTGGATCATGCTTTTGACTAACACATACCTACATACATTATTGCATCAATTTGTTCCTTCACTCTTTCACCACCTCTCTCTCCCTAACTCGTCTCTCTCTCTCTCTCTCTAAACAACCAAAACCGCCACCTTAAACCACCAAGAACTACCATCAAAACACCTCCATTTGCAAAACGGCTAGGAGCTAAACGAGCACCACGCGATCCTCTACGACTCTATCTTTTCGGTTTTCAAAACCGACACTTGTAAGTTAACGACACCTTAAAACTACTTTAATACATTTATTTACTTGTTTTGTAGCTCATCAAACTATAAAATGTCCAAATCAAAACTTGAAACTCGTTTTTACAAACTCAAAAATGGTAACAGTTTCTGTCTTCGTAAAAACAGCCCACAAAAACGTCTATATCTTGAAAACTAGGAAGAACCAACTCTCGACATCTAAACGAAAAATGTTCACTAAGATACCAGCTACAACTTTCATTTTTGGCTCTCGGACCAGATCTTCACGGATCATGGTGAAAAACGTGAGTCTTTGGACTGAACTCATAATCGAACCCGATCCGACCACTCCTCATGTTTATTTTTGTTAAAAATAGTAAATGAGCTTATAAAATCTCCATAAAGTGCAGATTTACACTAGATTCTTAGGTGAATAAGTGTGATTTTTGGTTAGACTTGAATCGGCCTAGAAGTTGGTTAAACAGAGTGTTCATCGAGTTCAAAATCTAGAAACTATAACCTTCGGCAGAAACTATAAACTTCGGCAGAAACTATAACCTTCGGCAGAAACTATAACCTTCGGCAGAAACTATAACCTTCGGCAGAAACTATAACCTTCGGCAGAAACTATAACCTTCGGCAGAAACCTTAACCTTCGGTAGAAACTATTCGGCAGAAACCATAACTTTCGGCAGAAACCTATAACTAGCAGTTTTAACTATAACAATTTAAATACGATACAACAATCAAAGTATAATAATAATAGTTGAGATTATTATTACCAAAAACTCACTAACGGGCCATACACATCTTTCAAAAACTCAAATCTAATCAGTTAAACCAAATCATTTGGACATTACTAGTTGGATGAACAACTAGCATAGATGATATGATAAGACATCTAATCATTTTAAAACCTTGCGCGTTTAATACGCCCGGCAGGTTTTAGTCGTTGGAGACGACATCATTACTCTTGAACAACATCATTATTGCGTGTTAGCAACTCATTAGGCTCAGGTGAGTCTCATAGCCCCTTTTTAAATACTTTTACCTAGGGTGTGATTTCATTGCTCTGTTTTGTTTTACAATATGAACGCAAGTACCATCAAATCAAATACTACATGAGTTATTTTCACTAATCATTTTAAAGCCCTCCATCAGCATAGTTTGGTAATACGTAGTAGCGTGAATATTAGTATATGGTATCATATAGGTTTGACCAGCCTCATCCGGGTTAGCACGCACTAACTAGTAAAACGGATGTATTAATATTTGTGTAGACGAGTGTTGATTAGGCACTCGTAGGAGGCAACTCGATCAGGATACCTTAAATGTGGACCTGACATCTCGTGTTAAGCTCAGACTATGTGCTCATGGCTGTATAACTTTTATTTTGCTTAATTGCATTTTAAATTCAATTATCATTAAATCTTGCGGTTCATACAAATATGTGTTGACATACAAACCTGTGAGCTCACCAGCGTTTCGCTGACCCATTTTAGCATGTATCACAGGTACTCAGCAGCAGTAGGTCTGCCACTCAAGATGCCCATTAGTTCGAGTCGCATTCAGACATCAAGAGATTGTCATGCATTACTATATTTTGTATAATTTAGTTATGCCATAGAATCTCTATCATTTGGACTCAAGGGCTTTTGTAAACTATATTATAACGGTGTAAAACCTTTATTTTATCAATGTATTTGTAAACGACGCATGTAGTGGTCGTTCATTATGTAATTTGGTGCTTTGTATATTGATTAGTCGCGCCCCGAACCGACCCGCTTCCGCATCATAAATTGGGGGTGCGACACAAACATTATCAATTGTCATGAGGATCGGTGGCTCCTGAGATACCCTAATACCTGTTTGGTAATCAAGGAACTCTTATCAATCATCTGTATTGGCCTATACAGAATTACCGATAACCAGTTGTTAATCACACACGACCTAGATCTCCAAACCAACATTTCAAGTTTTAAGATCTCCTGTCATCTACAATAACAACCAAGTCCAACTGTCAAGTCAAGTTGACCTCAGAATCTTACATACTAGCTCAAACAGCCAAGTAAGCAACTAGTCAAACTATCATTGCAAGATATCTCAACAATTACATTCTATCAAAGTAATACTATAATTATTTGTTGTAAATCAAATCATTACAACTAAATCACACTGAGGTTACAGATCCACTCACTGACTACCTCAGGCCTCCACTCAGTAGTCTAATATCACTGAGCCTTCTCCACATCTGAGAATCAACAAATCAAATATAAGTTAGTAATCATGATCATCAATACTAAACTTATATCAATCTTTAACATTTAGGAACTTAACATAATTTACTTTTCAATTATTAGTTCCTAATCACATTTTATGGATTTCAATATAACTCTTATCATATATTAATTATCAATCACAGTACCATTTTACAACAAGTACCAGTCGCATAACAATCAACAAGATAATAAAAAGCTATATCAGCCCTCCAAGCCGCCGGCTTCCTCCTAGAAGCTGCCGGCTTCTTATCACCATCCACTGGTTTCCTAAAATGCAACACAAGCCGCCGGCTTGCCAAAGAAGCCGCCGACTTCAACCAACTGGGCACAAGCCGCCGGCTTCATCATGAAGCCGCCGGTTTCAACAAACAAGACCAAGCCGCCGGCTTCCATCGTCGTCCAGGCCCTGTACGAACAGCAAAACCCTAACCCACGGGTTTTTAACAAAAATCACCCCAAACTCATTTTCTAACTGTTATATGTCACAAATAATTTCATATAAACACTATATAACAGTTATTACATGTTTCTAACATCTAATTCTTCCAAATCATCAATTCACCCAAATTTCAATCGAAATCAAATTCTTAAATACTCAAGAACACTTACTGATTGAAGAATATACTGATGATAATCTGTCCATGGTGAAGTTTCACGAGAATCACAACTTCCTGATTTGATTTCTAGTTTGATTCGGAGGTTTTCTGAGAGTTTCTGTGAGTTTTGAAGTTTCTAAATGAACTTTCCTAAAATGGAAAGTTAAATATATAGTCGGTTCACAAACCGCCTTCAATATACGGGTATAATTTAATACCCCATCTCAATCTATTGTCTGGAACCCGAAAACCATTTGCGAGTCCAAACATTTTATTGCACCGTCAACTATATTAATTTACAACAATTAATAATTTACTTATCACCTTGGAATATTCGACTCCTATTCCAATTATTTCAACTATTTCAAACAATATTATTTCCAAACACGTTTAAATACATATTTAAATCAAGAAATAATATATAAACAACTAGGTCCATTTCGAGGATGTTACAACTCTCCCCCCCTTAAAGAGATTTCGTCCCCGAAATCTAACCTCATTCAATCTATCTAATGTGAGATAATCACATATATCTTAACATACATTTGTCCTCAATAGCAACTTACAACTATACTTAGACTGTTTGAATTCTTTCCACATGCACATGTTCCCATGAACATGCTTCTGTCTTTTCGTACGCACACATTCAGTGCATCTAATCAATATCATCAATCAGATATATCTTATAGGCAACCACTTACTTCAACAAGTGAAACCTATAATCACTTGATCAACAAGTAAAACTTAACATCACTTAATAGGTTTATACAACCAGAAATTAGCAATGTGCAAAAATCCTTAACCTATTCTTACTATTCATCTCTGTTAACAACAAAACAGCAATCACATTATCACATCAGTGGTCATTAAACGACAATGTACCTAGCAACACTGAAATATAATTCAGCTCACGACCACAATCAGTCTAACATACAGATCACAATCTTAAATCTCTACCATCAAAGATCTGTAATTCAAATCTAGGTTAACTTTTCATTCAAAAGTTTCATACCTATACTCTTTTGAACAATCTTTAATGTTCACATATCATTTCAATCATATGAAATCCTTTACTTAAAAGTACTTCAGATTCATATCACCTTAATAAGCAAAGCAGAGGTCAAACTCAGTAGGTAAAACCACAATCAACAAGTACTTTGCATCGATCAACAAAAGTACCAAAATCAACTATTACCTACATTCAACCAACCTCTACATTGACTTATTTCCATTTGTAATTCCTTTTATTACAACCTATCAATTTTCAACAACAACAATTACATAAACAATAATCACAATACCAGTGATTATACATTCAAGTACACCTATCAGTACTTAATATTTGTCTTCAAACTCTAACTAACCATCAGTTAGAATTCCTATATATAATACTTAAACTGGTAAGACATCCAGAATCTTATCTTAGCAACCAGTTATTTCAATTTAACCTTACAATCATAAACTACTAATCACAAGCAATTAGAAAATTATACCACTTTAACCACATAATCACTTAGTACTACATCCCATCAATATAGCAACTAAGTCAGTCTTAATCAATATTATGATACTACCATTCAAGTATCACAATACCACAATGTGCTACTTTCTAACACATTTCCAACAAAATCTACATCAAGTTAATCACAATTAACTAACCTCTACTTAACTTATGGCACATTTTAATTCATTCTATTAAAACTTATCATGCCATTTATTATCATGTATATCACACATATATACTTACACAACTTCAGGTACTCTCTTAAATGGACACATACACATCAATTCCATTTAATCCTATACACTAGGCCATTCAGACTGTTAAAGTCTTTATCAAGCCTTCTCAGTAGTACTAGTCATCACATATCCATACCACAGGACATGGAATAATTATCAATTCTATGTTTCACTTATATACTTACCAACTCATATATAACTTAAACATTTCAGCTTAAACTTACAATAAAAGCTTGGTGAATACAATCATCACCTATCAATTTCAAGGTTTCCCTTACTTCCTAACATATACAATTTCTTAAAATATGAACAATCATTCAATTCATATTTCCTCAATTTATCAAACAAAGATCAACTAAATCTTTAACACCATCCAGCTCCAGATATACTTTCATATCATACCTTAGTTTGATCTAATCTCAATTTACCACTTCATCACTTACTTTATTTGCATACAATCAACAAATAACTTTTAATTAATTCTTATCTCACATTCTTACCCAATCACAGCTATCATCACAAGCTTCATACACTGATAAGATTTTCTTATCACAATTCTAATCAATGTGATTTAATTATTCTAACATATCTTAACAAATTATAATTGTCATATCAAACAATGACTTCATATCTGTATAATTCTTCAACACATATTCAGTTCAAATATCAAATATTACCTAACTGAATACTCAATTACACTTAACAATATTTCAATTACTTAATACTAGCTTTAAGTAAGTTATCAAGTTTCACAAACTTAAACCAATTTAGGAATTTAATCACATTCCACGCAATCATAACATTTCAATCTATGTTAGACTATTTCAACACAAACAGTTGACTATATGTCAACTTCAATTTCAATCAATTAATCAATAAAATTCTCTAATTGCTTTTCTCTAGTTTGACCCAATCTCAAACCAATCACAAGCAATTAATTTTATACACAACTCACTATTCATGGTTTGACTTTCAAAGTTAACATACTATCAATATTAACTCACAACAAACCATTTCATCTTATATGTTCACTTTCAAACTTATATTTTAAATTATTACATTCAATAATACTAGAAATTCCTCAAGCAAGGCAATATCAACCTATTTCAACTTTGGCATCATACAAGCCAAATACAAAATAGTGACCCCTTTAAACACTATCAAATTCATCTACAAGTAATCTATCAAAATCAATCACAATTACTCATTCAACAAAATCAAATTTGTTAATTAGGTTTATCATCAAAACCTCTATCAATGACAACTATCATTTACACTGTCACTTTTACAGTCTAAAAGTCACAGTCCTATCAACTGATTGTTTTCTTGTCAAAACAATTATTAAACAACT
The DNA here is from genome assembly GCA_949592205.1 of Helichrysum umbraculigerum. Classification (NCBI taxonomy): domain Eukaryota; kingdom Viridiplantae; phylum Streptophyta; class Magnoliopsida; order Asterales; family Asteraceae; genus Helichrysum; species Helichrysum umbraculigerum. The sequence goes on from CATIUR010000020.1 coordinate 707,247, forward strand.
TAGCATACCATCATGCTCCATTTCTAAAATCACATTACATTTCTTTTATACCAAGTAGCCTCAACAAGTTCATGTGACACCACATAATATAACAACGGTGATCAGGCGTTGCAAGATTATGTTATTCACAATCCATTCTCAGGCTACTCTACATTATAATTATCAATGTGATATATTCTCATCTCATATATATTAAATACTTCATGATTTCAAATCAATCAACATCTATTTAATAATTTCTAACAGATGATACATACTCAAAATCAGTTTACTACTTTACATATTCAACCTTACATATGCAAGTCATCTCACATACACACAATGTTCTAATTTTCAACAACTGAATTACTCAGTATATCACTTATCTGAAACCTCAAACACATGATAACTCATCATCATAGTTTCAATACTTAACACTAATCAATGCCCTTATTTTCCTCCAAATTCAGGACACATCTTAATTAACTATTATCACTTTGACATATACTATACTATCAAGCATCACTGTCATAACAAGCCTACTCAATCCTGTTACTATAAAACATTTCATTTCTTAATTTACAATTGCCCAGAAAGATCCATCACTTTCCAATCAATTTAGCTTTATCATAAGCCCTATTTCTTATAAACCTATCAGTCATTGTTTAGGTCAAGTGTTTAACTATAGTCGACACATATCATATAGTCACATAAACACATATTTTCTCAATTAGCAGTCATTATCAATTCAAATGACACAACCTTCCTTAACAAGGATTTAGATCACACCTAGTGATTAATCCATTAACATAATACTATCAATTATTTTGTATCACCAATAAAGACACTCTTAGGTTCTAACATCAATCTTGTTAAACCTTAATCAACTCTCTGTCTACTTAAACATATTTCTGCATTTACAATTCAATCAGAAATAACCACAACAATGAACATCTCATTCAATATTGCTATCCTCATGTCAACATATAGCAATCATTAGTTGACTCAAAACTGGAGAATCATATCAGTCTGACTCAATTAACTTCACAACAAAGCTTACTCAACATAACAGAGTAAACAATTTAAGTTAATGTAAATTAACATAGGCTTATCGAAGATTACCTGGCAATCTTAAGCCCACGAGTGTTGAGGAAACATGAAATATACCAATCTAATACTCATGTTCCTCCGTCTCTGCAATCAAACAACAACTTCACAACTTGTTAAGAGTTAGTACATATTCAACCAATCACTTTCTCACACATTCACTAATCAACTAAACCCGCACCCACTGGAATGTTTGACTCAACTCAATCAAAGTTTAGGATTGAACATTCTGTCATGTCCAATTCACCCAAACTATTGCTCTGATACTAACTTATAACACCCCTCGTTAATTATAAACACTATATATAATATTTGCGACTCGGAAGCGTATATATTTCAAAACATTACTATCAATGTCAATTAAAATGTCAATAAACTTTTTCAAATCTAATACATGACATTTTAACAAACTCGGTGTTATATAATTCAGCACATCTCTTTAGTTATAAAACTAACATCAGAGTAAAAGCCTGTCAAACATTCCATCCAGTCCAACAACTTCCTGCCATGCCCAATATGTCCCATCTATTTCAACCTGCAGGCAGAACTGTGGTGAGGTTAGCATAAAGCTAAGTGAATGAAACTATAAGCAACAGTACAACCTAGCATAATAATCTGTTTACATCAAATAACAATAAACAGAAAATCAATCATTCACTCGACATCCAATCAATGTCAAGCTACACCAATCAAACATTATCAATCGTCATGAGGATCGGTGGCTCCTGAGATACCCTAATACCGGTTTGGTAATCAAGGAACTCTTATCAATCATCTGTATTGGCCTATACAGAATTACCGATAACCAGTTGTTAATCACACACGACTTAGATCTCCAAACCAACATTTCAAGTTTCAAGATCTCCTGTCATCTACAATAACAACCAAGTCCAACTGTCAAGTCAAGTTGACCTCAGAATCTTACATACTAGCTCAAACAGCCAAGTAAGCAACTAGTCAAACTATCATGGCAAGATATCTCAACAATTACATTCTATCAAAGTAATACTATAATTACTTGTTGTAAATCAAATCATTACAACTAAATCACACTGAGGTTACAGATCCACTCACCGACTACCTCAGGCCTCCACTCAGTAGTCTAATATCACTGAGCCTTCTCCACATCTGAGAATCAACAAATCAAATATAAGTTAGTAATCATGACCATCAATACTAAACTTATATCAATCTTTAACATTTAGGAACTTAACATAATTTACTTTTCAATTACTAGTTCCTAATCACATTTTATGGATTTCAATATAACTCTTATCATATATTAATTATCAATCACAATACCATTTTACAATAAGTACCAGTCGCATAACAATCAACAAGATAATAAAAAGCTATATCAGCCCTCCAAGCCGCCGGCTTCCTCCTAGAAGCCGCCGGCTTCTTATCACCATCCACTGGTTTCCTAAAATGCAACACAAGCCGCCGGCTTGCCAAAGAAGCCGCCGGCTTCAACCAACTGGGCACAAGCCGCCGGCTTCATCATGAAGCCGCCGGTTTCAACAAACAAGACCAAGCCGCCGGCTTCCATCGTCGTCCAGGCCCTGTACGAACAGCAAAACCCTAACCCACGGGTTTTTAACAAAAATCACCCCAAACTCATTTTCTAACTGTTATATGTCACAAATACTTTCATATAAACACTATATAACAGTTATTACATGTTTCTAACATCTAATTCTTCCAAATCATCAATTCACCCAAATTTCAATCGAAATCAAATTCTTAAATACTCAAGAACACTTACTGATTGAAGAATATACTGATGATAATCTGTCCATGGTGAAGTTTCACGAGAATCACAACTTCCTGATTTGATTTCTAGTTTGATTCGGAGGTTTTCTGAGAGTTTCTGTGAGTTTTGAAGTTTCTAAATGAACTTTCCTAAAATGGAAAGTTAAATATATAGTCGGTTCACAAACCGCCTTCAATATACGGGTATAATTTATTACCCCATCTCAATCTATTGTCTGGAACCCGAAAACCATTTGCGAGTCCAAACATTTTATTGCACCGTCAACTATATTAATTTACAACAATTAATAATTTACTTATCACCTTGGAATATTCGACTCCTATTCCAATTATTTCAACTATTTTAAACAATATTATTTCCAAACACGTTTAAATACATATTTAAATCAAGAAATAATATATAAACAACTAGGTCCATTTCGAGGATGTTACAAATATGAGGCCAAATACCTTTTTTTGTGTAAAAAAAGTTGATAATGTAATGCTAAATGTAAATTTTTAAATTTTTAATTGTAGTTATTGAAACAAATGATCTACATAAATTGGACATATACCTTTTAATGTGTGGTTTGCATTACTTATCACTTTTAAACAATAAAAATTAATTGATGCAAAAAAAGGTGGAATTTTTTTTTTTTTTGACAATTTGATACTTTTTAAATAATTAAATAATAAAATACCGATTGAATAAGGTAATAATTTTTTTCAGTGTTTATTGTTTTTTTCTATAATGTGTACCTGCTATAAACACATATGTTTAGTGATTACAACTTTATTAAAACAATTGGTGTATGTGAGGTACATTTATACTTAAATGATGATTATATAATACGTATTATTAAAGCCTTTTTATTACTACCATGCAAATAATTTGGTCATTTTTATAGTCTCCAAGATAGTAAAATGTAACACCCCTGAAATTCACTGTTTGGCGGAAGCAAGGTTTGGGGTGCTACTAATCAAATATCACAGCACAAAGATAAAGCAAACGACATCTATATGCAACGTTTGTAAATTAGTTACATTCCATAGATATAATGTTTGAAAACTTAATGTTTTCGTATACAAAATGTAATTTCCTAGAGTCCACGCGTATGGCGGGAGATTCTATTACATAATCAACATATACAAAAGATAATGCTGAGAATCTCCGTTAATGCAGTTTAGTTGAAATCATGCGACTCTAGCTATGTCCTGGAGTAATCCTACTCCGTCGGTGTACCTGAGAATACATGCTAAAAAGGTCAACACGAATGTTGGTGAATCTCACAGGTTTGTATGTAATATCAGTTTTGAAACACAAGATTTCATCAGTAGTACCCGTAGGCGTAAAATCAGTAATTGCAACCCAGTAATCGTAAAACCAGTATTTGCAATCCAACAAATGTAAGTAAGTAAGTTATACCGTTGCCATGAGGCTCATAATCGAAGCTTAACCCGTAAGTAATAAGTTTGCTCCCGTGACATGCTCGTAATTGAGCAAGCATCAGTAACGAATAATTAGTCACCCGTTTCTACGTGTAAATCAGTATGTGGCAGCGCTACTGCCCCGGGCGGGGAGGGTCATTTCCCTAATGGATCCATTAACTAGAGTTCGCGCTTAAGTCCATAACTAACGATATATGATGGAGAGACTTCTGTAAATAGTAAACAACTCATGCAATTCCGTTTGGTATAGTAAACAGTTTAGTACTTGTGTTCAAGAAAAAGTAGTAGCATGTATCTCCCCCAATAAGATAAACAGTAAAAGTGGGGCCGTAAGACTCACCTGAGTCCTGTAGTAATCAGTTGCAAATAGCAAGTAGTAAGTAAAGCAAGTAGGTTCTCCGAACCCGTAACCTTCAAATGCCTAATCATATGAAGTTATATAAGTATGTGTCTCGCGATACGTTTCGTTTAGTTGTACACAACTAGTATATCCAATGTTTGTCCGTATGTCTGTAATTGTTTGTTTGTTGGAAAATATGTTTGGCCCGTTGGTGACGGTTTGTAATAAAAATTCTAAAATGTTGACTTTGCTACAGTAAATTGCTACAGTGAATTGCTGCAGTAAAATTTGACTTTGCTACAGTAACTTTGACTTTGCTATAGTAAAAATCCTTCAAAATTTCCAAGTTTTCTGTTTTCTGCGACATAAGCTGCGACACAAGGATTTGTATGCGACACAAGGGTTGTGTCGCATGAAGGATGCGACACAAGAGTTCTGCGACACAGTGGTTGTGTTGCAAAAGCTTGCGATGCTAATTCAATAGCGACATAAAGGTTGTGTCGTATAAAAATACGACATAATATGCGACATAGAGTGCGACACAATATTGTGTCGCAAGAGTTACGACACTAAAGGTTTGGTACGACACAAGATGCGACATAACAGGCGTTATGCGACACAACATGCGACACAAGGCTTGTGTCGCATTGATGAACACCAGCCCAGAAACTTTCGGATATCGGGATTTTTCGACCAAAAACGCAAATCTAACCCATTTTCGAGCTGTAAAATCGTGTTTTCTTCTTTGTTTAGGCTATAGCTATGTTGTGTACACAATATTACATCCAAATAATACACCAATATGAATAGATCTAAGTTTTTAGGAATTTCTTACTTTTGTAAATCGAGCTAGATCGAGGATGAAATGATGAAAACGGTTTTGATATCCTTGCTCCACTCGTGATGGTGATTCTGAATATGTAAATTTCGTGGTCGGGTTTGATGATTCCGAAAATTTGTAATAATTTGGTGAGAGTATTTGAGAGGTGTGTGTGTGTTTGAAATGATGAAAATGAGAGAATGAGATGAGAGGGGGGTTGGGGTAGGCTGATCCAAAGGAGGAGGGAGGGAAAACTCTCCCCAAAACATAGTGTTTACTCCGTGTCCTAATCGTTTAATCCCTCGTTTTTAATATTTAACCAAACCATTATATTTTTAAAATGTAACCGGAGTATTTAAATAAAAATACCTTGAAATTAGTAATAAAAACATTTGTCGAAATATTTAAATTATTAATTCGTGTTTAATACGTTTTTGTTGAATTATTTAAAATGTCGTCGCGGTAATATAAATATTGTTCGTTCAATCGTGTATTTTATATAACAAAAATACGTTCTCATTATTTAAGTAAATTTCTGTCACCGACGTCCAAATAAACTGTGTTGGACTCCGTCCGGTTAATTCGTACGATTCATCCAAATCGCGTAAGTACACACACACACACATATATATATATATATATATATATATATATATATATATATATATATATATATATATATAAATCACCTTATATATATATACAAATAGAGTCTGTAATTAGTCCTATTACATACTAATTACAACTAGTTACAAATAATTAGGCATATTAATTATCCTAATTATGCAAGGTGTTACATAAAATAAGGTACTATTTTACCATCGAAGACATTCAATGCAAATTGTATTTGAAGAAATGATGTATTTACTTATTTTGTTAAGATCATTTACTTAATTCTCAAAGTAAATAGCTAGATTAAAATTCGTAGCTCAATCTTTCTTATTAACTTTCAATTATTATATTTTGAGGTTACAATTAGATTCGAGTCAAGTTAGTGGGTTTGACATTTCAGGTCCCAAGTTCAATACTCAACTCAAACTGATATCATAAATGGCCGGGTTACGTTGATCGGTCAAATACAACCCAAATACGATTTGCATAACCTACTTAAATAAACGGGGTCAACATTGAGGGGTTGTTCCTTTTTATATAAAAATATAATTATAATTAAAATTAAATATATGGTTGTTTGATTGACCGTTGACTCAAACCTTAGGTCTAATCGAACTCAAAAAACAATTTATCTTTGTTTCATGATTTGTCAAGAATTATCATTAATAATTATAATACTTTAAAAAACGATGAATACAATAAAGTTATCTATGTATATACTAAGCGAGTAGTAAAGATGACTCCAGAATTTGCCACGTAGGCAACAATGACACGTGTCAACATCTTATATATATAATAATTATTATTATTTAATCAACTATATTATTTAATTACTATATTAATATTGCTCCATACGTACATGACCAAATTCTACTATATCTTGGAGACCAAATCTCTTTGCTTCACTTAATAAAATTAATTTTAATTAAATATTAATATATAGATAGATTTAGATTGACAAATTAAAAAAAATGAATAAATATATAATAGGGAAACCAAAGTTGGCAATGTTATTAATTATTTTTTATCTACATGTAAATAATTTATAACTTTGTAGGATTCTAATATTTCTTATCCTCAAATCTTATTGTTGGGATTTAGATATGGATTATAATTCGTTTTCAATACAAATTTGTTCTCTATATATGGATGTCATTCCATCGACTTTTGTTATTTAACGTATGTAATACTTCGCATGGGGCCTTTGTCATCAATTTCGTTGGTTATTTCCTATTTGTTGTGGTATGTAATTATCATTCTTTCCAATCCGTATAATCTTTACATTTGATTTTCCGGGTGTTGTATAAATTGTTATTGTTCCACTATTAGTGTCGTTATTATTATTTTTTTACGGTGTTTTATTAAAAGTGTTATTGTTCTACTATTAGTAAACTTATTATTGTTCCATGTATGATCATTCTAGCTCATATAATATTTGCATTTATATGTTTTATTAACAATGCTGTTGATGTCCTACTTTTATCATTGTTATTAGGGAAATTAAAAAAAATGCCACTTTTTTTAAGTTAATATATCGTTTTGCCATCTCCAAAAAAAAGTTGACGATATACCACCCCCAATCGCAAAAGCAAATAAATTTTGCGACTGGGTTTCTTGCTTTTTGCGATTGCACCACTAATCGAGTCGGTTGGCCGAGTAGCGGAGAAAAAATAAAAGTTTTGCGTTTGCACCTCG